>NESQ01000115.1:0-239810 GCA_003070745.1 Tuber borchii
GGCTACTACTAGTAATAGGGTACAAGTAGCATTGCACCACTATGGAGTTAACACTCAAAAGGCTAGATAGGGAAGTGAGAACTTGAATATAGTATAGAATATTTGTATTTAAGGATTATGATTCCATCTGAGATGTAGATTCCAATTCCAGATTCTAGATCCTAAAAAGCATCCTACTTCAGAGAGCCTTGAAACTTTTAATAAACCTTCTAATTTATTAAAGGCTCTATTAATTCTTAAGTTAAGCCATCTTCATACTAATATCACAGAAGCTGAATTACAATAGAACCTAAGATCCAAATTGCAAAAACTTGAGGTTATTCTAATTTCAATTCTTTGTTTATATTCTGTGATTCATTTCAAAAAAAGATAATAGTATTGTTTTCAATTAAAATATTGCAACTTACTAGTAAATAATTGTACCAATATTTCAGAGAATTAATAGGCAAACCTCTTGGTAATTATATTATATAAGTTTACATTTCAAAAAAAAGGGAAAGAATATAGCATAATACTTACTTTTGGATAACATTGTATTTTCTTAACTATGAGTGAAGTGAATAGAAAAGTAATTAGATATTATCTTATCTTGTGATTTTTATACTATTGCTAACAGTAATTCAGGCTGAGTATTGCTCAAAGAAGATATCAGAAACAATCTTAAAGAGAAGTTAAATATTCACAAAGCACTAGGTAATTAACTTCCATACATACAATGGAATACCTTGACTATTCTGCACTTACAAAACAAATTGCGCATTAGATAAAGAAGATAGACAAAGTTCCAAGAACCATCTAGGAGTTTTATGCTGGGATTGACAACTAGGACAAACTACCAATATTCCAAGTACTCTTGCATTAGGAAGTAGCTAACCATTAGCTTATTGAAGCTTAGATTTTGCTTTCAAGTTGCCAATGAGTGACTAGAGTATACCATGGTTACAAATCATTAAAGTATGTGTACAAGAACAATAGAAAAATCATACTCTATTATCAAGAGCATTGTAGAAATGAAATTGTATTACTGGCAATTCTGTTACAACTCTACTACTAGTAGTAGTGTACATGGTTAAATTCTCTAAAATGAAGGGCAGTGCTCAAGGAGAAGTAACCAAGTCCTGAATGTTATATTCTTACCTGTTTATAAAAATACTGTTATTAGTGTCAGTTTGTATTATTTAGTCAGGAGCATCTAATTTCAGCAAGCAGTAAGCACCATGCCCTAGTATTATTTCTCCAATTTAAGCAGCTTGATATCTATTACAAATTCAGTACAGTTTATAGGTTTTCATAAAATATCACACTTGAGTATCTTTGAATTTGTTTAGTATTTCCCACAATAACTTTAGTTCAATAATGGGGTTTCACATATGAGTCAATTATGACTAATTTTTAGTTAAACTAAGTCAATAACTCACTCAAGTTATATATTATGCATATGAGAAAATCTCACCAGATTAGTAAGATGCTATGCCACTGAGAAAGAAAGAACTCATGTCTGAACCTTAACTAATAAGAAGAATAAGCAACCAGAGGCATCAGTGTAGACTACTTGAGATATGTGTTCACCATCTATGAAGGAATTGCTAATTGGAAAGATAATTTTGAAGACTCTATTTTATATCCAGTGTATATACATCTTACTTTACAGATCCTTTTATCAAATATTCATTACATGATACTTCCTGACTATCTCTTTATTTTCTTGAATACTCTATAGTCTAGCTTCCTCTTTCCCTCTTAATTAGCAGCCCCCTTGCCTCATATGATATTATTATTTTACATAAGTCGCAATAGAGACTCATAGTTATATTTATATTACTATTCTAGACTTCAGTTGAAGAAAGAACTATATAAGGAGTGTAACTGGAGGATAGATAGTTCTTTACTCAACTATTCACTATTATTTCCTACTTATAACTTTCTAAATTAAATATCTTTATATTTTTAAGACCTTATCAAATACTCTGCAGATACTCCAACATCTTATCCTACTAGTAGATAAGATAGACTATAAAGTAATTCCTGAAGAGTATCATGAGTACTCCCCCCATTGCCCTGGATGGCCAGGTTTTCTTCCCTGCGGCCCAACTCAGGTGGTTGGGCTACTGGTTCCTCCCTAACATCTCCTCTACGGCTCATTTTTCCCGCAGGCTCGCCCTCTCCCAAGCTGTCTTCGGCGCTATTAGGCGCCTCTCCACGGCTGGGGCTGGGGTCTCCTCCCACCTTTGCTACAGGCTGGCTTACTCCTTGATTTTTCCGATTCTATCGTATGGTGCCGACCTCTTCGTCCTCACCAAAGGACTGCTTTCCAAAATGGACAACCATTAGAGACAGGTTCAGAGATGGATCACAAATTGTTTTCGTTCTACTACCCTTTCAGTTCTCGCTGCTGAAGCCTGCCTTCCTCCCCTCCAAGTACTCCTCACTCACAAGAGACGGATGGCTGCTCTCCGCCTTGTCTGCTCTCCACCCACCGTCAACCCCGCTACGGCCAGGCTCGCCCAGACCTTTCCTTCCCTTATCAAGTACAGAGCCAAGGACTCCTACAGACACCTATACACTCGTCTCCCCCCAAATGTCATGCCTCTACACTGGAAGACCCCCCTCCCTAGGCCTCCTGTTCGCACCCACCTGCCAGTCGACGCCCTTTCACACCTTGTCCTCCCACTGCTTGATAGTCTCTCATATGTACCTCTCATCAATGGGGCCCTCCTACCCGACCTACCTCCCCTCCCTTCCGACTCACTTATGAGAGCCACCTTTAAGGCTCTCCAAAGACGAAGCCGCTCCATGATGATCGAACACTGGAAATCCTTCCTTCCTCCCCCACCTTACTATCAGTTTCCCCTCACACTAAAGCCCCACCCCTTTATGGGTCTTGGAAAGTTCACCGCCGGCCGCATCCACCAGATGAGGGCCCAGAAGAGCTACCTGGCCGCCTACCCCTCTGCCTGGTCCCGCTCAGAAGTTTCTCTTATTTGCCCCCTATGCGGGGAAGAAGAGGTATCTTTCAGCCATGCCATCCTCCGCTGCGAAACCAAATCAGAACCCAGAACTCGCCTCCTCCAAGGCGTCTTTTCAGTTGGCCCCGATGCCCCACTCTGGTCTTCGCCCTCCCTTCTTTTCTCCCTCTCCCTCGCTGAGTTTATTAAATCCACTGCTACGAACTTTCTCCCTGACATGTTCCCTTCGAGGGTGCCATCCCCAGCTTCAATGGTTTTTTCTTCTTCCCCTCCCGCCGTGGGTTTATTTTCTTCCTCTCCTCCGAGGCATATTTGAGTGTTTTTTCCTGCTTGCTGTATGATTATTCTTTTGAAAGATGCTGTGTGGTTTTTTCCTACTTTGTTATACCGTGGATGGTGTCGTATCGAGTACTCGATACAGTTTGGAGATGTTGGTTGAGGTTTTATTTTGTTATTGGTTTTTGGGATTAAGGTATTGTTTACGCCATAGCTAGCGCTGCATGTGAGTTCTTGTACCTTAACAACGAATACATGATATAAAAAAAAAAAAAAAAAAAAAAAAAAAAAAGAGTATCATGAGTACGGTTCTGCTGTTCTAAGACTTGACAAAATAAAGGCTTGATAAAAGCACAACAACCAGGTTGTGACCTATTGTGTGATATAAGATCGCAGTATTTCTAACAGTATTCTAAATACTACAATTGGTACTTTTGTGGACAGGGCTTAATATATGTTAAGATGATCTAAGATCTCTGCTTCTTTGATCTCAGGTGTGTAGCTCATTTGCTTGATATCGCCACCTGAATATTATTTGGCAACTTGGTGCACAACAGGTTTTCTGACTCTCCCCAGCATTTTACCCTATTGAACAGACTACAGTCTACAATAATCACGTATTTACCCTATTATAGCAAGAACACATGGATACTATATTTACAGTATTAACTTGATAAATATTCGGTCTTCAGTAGCATTCGCTGTCATCCATTTTTTGGATTGATGAGATTGTAGATTAGGTGTTGAAGGAAGTGAATTATTATTACTAGTCAATCATTAGGTTGGTAATACACCTCTCATGTAGGTTGCTGTCGGGCCGTCATAAATATTTGAGTGTCTTGAGATTTTTAGAGAATTTTATTTAGTGAATCAAGAAGCTTCACTCTACCGGAAGAAGTTAACTATCCCCCGCGCCTCTTGATACTCTGTACCATACCAAATTTTGCGCTTCATAAAAGTCTTCATCGTGTATTCAAGCCTCTATTTTCCACTTTCTATGGACAATCCCCTTCTCGGCACAATGCAGTTTGATTCTCCAACAGCATGCCACACATGAAGACTGACAAAAAACTTTGTGGCTAAGGTAGAACAAAGTACTTAGCTCAGTTCCTAGGCTGCCTTCTCCTTCTCTCTTCCCTCCACTCTAGCCCATGCGGCCACTCACTCTGCAGCCTCAGGAAAGTGGCAAGCACAGCAAGTTCCTTAACTGTATAATCGTCTTTGCAAAGAGTGATAATAGAATCGTTACCACGGGCGCCGTGCTTATAGGCTTTGTCGTAGACAAAAGCAATACACGGGATAATATCTTTGGGTACAAGGCCGCGGGCAGCTGCTTGCTCATGAAGAAGCTTTGTGAATGCCGGTGCCTTGGAGATTTCATCAAGTCCAGACTGAATCCCGAGTGCCCAATCCGCCCCAATCTTCTTCAGCAGTTTTGCGTGATACACCATGCGCTCTGTAACTGAATATTAGTAATAGCTAAAGAAATGGGTATTGTGATTGTTTACCTAAGGCGCCGCAGAGGTTGAAATTTTCCTCGAATATCATCTTATCGGTTTTTCCATACAAAACTTCGGAATTAAATAGCAGTTAGAAATAGCAGGAAAACCAGTACTAAGGACCCAACAATAAGGCTTGCAATTTCTGCAGTTTTTTCTTGAATTACTTTGTTTTTTTTCTCACAGCGTTCATACCACTCTGCTTGGCACTCTTGGGACCGGAGAAAAAACTTGGCTTGAAGCTCCTTCGCCTGATCCTGATAGCGTTGAAACCACTTGGAGTCCTGTTGGCGCAACAGCTCCTGTTGGGACAGAAAGTCATTCATAGAGTAGGTCTGGCTTGAATCACCTTGGGCTGCGAGGTCCGAGATTCCAGAAATCTCATGTGAATTCTGCTCGAGTCCCAAAGCCTGGGCATCCTCTTCAATGCACGGATACTGAGGTAGCATACTAGAGTCGCCTGTCGAGGGAGAGGTTGGAACCATTGAGGCAGCCTCATTTGGGTTGGGGCTGCATCCCGGAGTCTGGGCGTAGTGTGCACCGTGCGGATGCTCGTGTATTGGGCCTAGGTTGCCATTTGATGAACGAGTTAGAAACATTGCGGAAGAATAAACACTCGACATAGTCGGTAAAGTTGTGATATGGTTTTTGGCAGTGTCGTTGTTCATGAGGTCTGTGATTTTTGGAAACCAGAAGTTGCTGTTTGGTTGTAATGGCTGGAGTGACTGCGTTGTCGCCCTCTACAGGCAAAAAGATACAAGCGAGCCGAGCGAATGCGTCTCCCCATGACCTTCAAAACTCCCAATTCGGATGTTTAAAGGAAATTTTTAAGTTCGCAAGGTCCAGGGGCTTGTCGGTTTAGGGAATACCTATGAAAAAATGGGTCTGTGTTGTCAGGAATCTCGGAAACTTTTTGCCCCAGAGCAAGAGAATTGGGAGCTCTGAAGCATCGATACCCAGCAAGACTAATAGGAATCTAACTTATCTAGCCCCATTCTCAAAGTCCTTATACTCTCTCGAGCACTACGAGCGGTTAGAAATGCTTCGCTAATCCTCTTTCTGATTATTCTGTAAATAAATTGTGATAAGAGTTTACAATGTCCCTAGAGGCATATCCGAAAACTGTTGTCGGGAGGGCTCTTGCTCTCCCGTTGTTGTAAATAGGTATTGTTCTTGAAGTACGAGGAAGGGTACGAGAACCTTGCGAACGCAGGCGTATATATATTCCCCAACCTGTGAATAACTTAGGGTAGCTTCCACAATGGCTTGCTTCTACTTAGATTTCTGAAGTGGCCTCGCCAATTTTCTTCGTGATATGGGTCTCCAGCCTAATGTCCTTCGCATCCTGTGTCCTCATTGAACCTGCGATGAAGATACCAGATAATATTAGCTCTCCCATGAGTAATGCATACAATGGCTACACTTCCGGAAAGAGGCTTCCCGCTTTAATCATGGATATGCGGTCTTCTAGTTACAAAATTTGAGTCTCTGGAGACCTTAGGAGGATTAGGTTTAGTAAATTAGGAAGCTTAACTTTATATTCCACTGCACATTCTTCCAGAGCACTATTACCTCTGAATGTACAGTTTCCGGAAGAGCCAGTCAGAATCACCTTGACCATCTTGGAAAGCCCCGGGGCCCTTGTATTTGAGGCGCTAATTTTAGGCAGTACAAGTACAAAGAACAATAGCTCCCCTCCCTCAGCTTCATATCTTCATGCATCAGGCAGGTGGTCGGTATGGAAATGATGCAGAAGGGTTTCGCGGTAGAGCGACTTTTTGGAGTTTATATGGCACTTGTAGAATTGGAGTTGAGGACACTGCCAGAAGACTCCTTGGTGTATTGATCTCCCTTAATGGGCAGGATTAAAAGCCCCAATAGCCTTCCGACCCTCCTTTGGGCTCACGCTTTCAACAAATTTCCAGACATGCATGATCTTCATAAACCATATCCATAGTAGAAACCAATCACAATCTTACTTTACCGAAGGGCTAGTTCTGGTGTTGCTTTGTGCAAGAGCAGAAAATACTTTAACGGTACTTATATATTGTTCCCCCCATAGTTACACAACCGCCACATCTAAAATTCAGAGAGGAAAGGGGGAACATGGAATCGTAGAAAAAACAACTGGGCAACGACTAAAATACAATAAAAGTAAATATGAGGGAAATTTCAAGCCACGCCGGCTCATGTAAATGCGATAGAAATAGCTCTATACTAACACTAATTCCTTGATTTCAAGCAGATGCTGACAAACCATGACTTGACTCTAGAAGAAAATCTGTCTAGAGGGCTCAGCAGGTACATGACAGAATACGCATTCGCGTTACGTATAATTTCCGTCCAGAAAGGAAAAAGAGGACTTAAGTTGGGTCTCTGTGGCAGACCTACTCCGGAAGGAGCGGTTAGATGGCAATAACAACAAGGTAATTTTTAAGCTGGAGGAGAAGTTTAGGTGAGGATGAGAGGAAAGAGGCAGTGGAGGCGACAAACAGGTATATGGACGAGGACCCTTGAAAATTCATCTAACTGATGAGTTTACAATAATACCTAAATTTCGGTTTGACTCCGTTCGGAAACGTACCTAATGCCATCGTGGACAATGCCCCCATGCGCCATGCACCTCAGTCTTCGAGATCCACATCGGAGTCTGAGTCTTCCTTGTAATTGATAGTATCTTTTTTCACGTCTCTCATGCTTCTTCGAGTCCCCGGTCTCGCTTGTTTCCGTACTTTCTCCGGTAGTCGCTTCTCCTTGGCTTTTGGTACCAAATCTACCTTTAGCGCCTCGATAACTGCTGGCTTTTTCTGACTACTGCTTGTTGGTGAAATGGTGGGAGGGAGGATGTCGGGGCTTCCGGTATGGCTTGGTGGAGTGGGGGCTCGATCGTCCCCGGCGGGCCTCGGAGTAAAAAATGAAAATAACGTTTGCTGCTGCGACTTCTTAACTGGCTGGGTTGCGGCCTTCGTTCTTAAGGCCGAATTTGAGGCTACGGAAGGCGATCGCTCGTTCCCTTTCCCAATAGCCTTTACTGATTTCCAGTGGGCGCCGGGTCCTCTGTTTTCCCACCATTTGATGCCGCCTTCTTTGAGCCCTGCGGTGCTTGACGTGGGCTTTATGCTCTTTCCCACCGGCCCGCCACTATCCTGAGACCTAGACCTCATCAAACTGAGGTCCTGTACTCGAATACACTCCTCTTCCTCAGGGTCACTCAGAGTCCGATTTGCTGACCTCAGAGAATATCCCCCATCTGCGGGTTTCTCCTTCGCCTCTTGTGCTTTGGGTATCGGGGTTGACCCTCTAGACTCGCTTCTTGTCCTTTTTGACCCTGCCCTCCGTCGCAGGCTTCTCCTTCTCTCAGTGGTTCTTTCTGCAGGGGTTGTTGAGGCTGTTGGTGAGGAGACGACGGCATCACCAGTGACCGCCGCGTCAAGACCAAATGAACCAAGGGCGTGCTCAAACGGTTCAATAAGTCTTTGAATAAGAATCTCGCGATTATCCCAGCATCTTCGACACTTGATGTCGCGATCTGTGCCAAAATCAAGGCAAGATCTATCGTGACCACATTCAGGAAGTTGTGGGGCTTGAGTCTCCCCACCTCTTGATCTAAGCCCCGGTGTCATCGCTACTCAAACGACGGGAATTATAAGTGTATGGAGGAGTTATATAACTTGTAATTTTTTTTCTTCTCCCCCCGCGGTTCTATGCCGCCCGCGGATGCTGTTGAGCGGTCGCCTCCCATCAATCACTGTATCGTCGTCTTCCGGGACCAGGCTAAAATCGTGAAACTCACCGTATGAAAGAAAAATCAAGTCGATGAGAAGATATCCAGATGGCGTGGCTTTAAGAAACACACTAGAGTTCTCTAGTTAGATATAGAACCCCGCGACGGGAAGCATGGGCTCTTACATTACTCTAGTATTCTCTATCACTGCTTATTCGAGAATGACGTGGAGGATGGCGGAAGAGAAGAAGGGCGGCCGAGATTTTAGGTGTTCAGGGAGGAAGGCAAGACAAGAGTTGTCTTGTCAAGGTTCTCCAACCACCGAATTTATAGGGAATCTCGTGAGTCTTCACTCCCACAAGAAAATCTACGCAGCGATAGATAATTGGACGCGTCGAAACTCTTAATTCTTCACATCCTAGAAAAATTGAATGTCATTGGAAGCTTCATATCGCATTCAAACGGAGATGCGGGGAGTTTCGACACAAGTTCTGGTTACGACACAGCTGTGCTCCAGTCAACAGAGATGCCTCACAGACTCTGTCAACTCATTCTGAACGCACAGTCCACAAAGCAGTGGTAACGGGTGCTCAGAGCGAATGTCTGGTGAAATAGCAATCAGCGGCGCTGCAATTGCAGGGTGCCACGGCAATTGACCCTCTATTCAGATATTTGTTCACACTAGCTGGGTTTTGAATGGGCAGACTTAGGGTTAGGTTTGGATTGGCATCACGACGATCTTTTTTTTTCTTTCTCCCACTCTTAGCATCTCCCACCAAATAGTCTATGAAATCTATTCCAGTACTTAGAGTATACATTTTGGAGAAATAGTTGTCAGCCGCGAGGATAAATAACAGCTGCTTATTTCACTCATCCCGTGCGAGTTTCTCCTCTACCGAGGCCACCTTATCCTGCATGGTTTGTTGTTTATCGGTCCTGTGACAGGCCATCAGTAACGCTTGGCCGGTGCAAAGAAGAGATATTAAGTTAACCTGCTTCCTATACGGATATCAGTGTGCACCCTCGAGATACCTTGAGCATGGAGCATAGAATGAGCCTGGCCAATCACCCGAGTAACATCCTCCCAGGAGCCCTCTGCGATGCGAAACCCGAATCAGCCCGCGAACAACGAGAAACTGCAACCCCTCTCTAACAACTAACCGACAGTAGTCCCCGCGCTGTGCATATGATAGTTTAGCCCGCTCTTCTTCAAAAGTCGTTGAACATCTGCAACATGTTTCGAAACCGAAGGATCCCCGGTCCCAATCTTTGGCATCCTCGTCAGTAGCCGCATGTGCTCCTCCAGAAATCAACGGAAGAGAGCCTACTGGAATCAAACAGAAATCAGCATAAACAGCGATAGGAGTTTCAATAGTTAGTGGTTCCTGATTTGAAGAGTTCGCCATGTTGGCCACTGGACTATGCTGTGCGGTTGTTGTCAAGTGGAAGAGAGGTGGGTGGGGGTGGGAGAGTGGGGGAAACGTGGAAGATGAGATGTGATGGGATAAATAAGGTACTTCTGTTCCACAGCTAGGGTGCGGGGTCAACGGGGGTAGAATTCTTGCGTTTCTAACGGGCTAGCTCACGTGCTCAGGCTGCATACTCGAGTATCATACAATCAACTAAATTTTCACTGATCCGCCTCCTAGCAACAGACAGCAGAAATGGAGGCCAAAATCACAAGTTATTTGTCTGGCTAACGACTCTCCACTCCACATAATATCATCATTACATCTATGGTACCGATGATTCGCACCGCATCCTACCGTATCTTCGGCGCTTCCTCACATGCGAAGGCATCGTTTCCCACCCTCGTCAAAATGGAAATTCGGGAATGTAACCTAGCACCTTGCACCCTGCTAAAAACAACCGCAAACTAACGACCTACGCACGCTATTTTCGGCACAGCTACTACTATCCATCGCCCGAAGAGCGATACCTTATCATTAATATATTACGGAGGATATATCGAAGTTTGATCGCGACCGAGTTGATTTTTTGTCAGAATCCCGGGACACTACCTTCCCCCAAAATAGCGATCAAGATATCATGCTGTACCTCTCAGCTTTTTGAGGCCGATGGTGGCTTTTGCTTTTACTATAAGGTGGGGCATTCATCTAACGGATTTCTCGTCGCATTGGCCACTAACTCGAGTGCTAGGTCTAGGGATAAGAGTTTAGCCCTTGTTTACCCTCCCTGGGGGACTGGAAATAACGCGAGGCGATGGATATGGCTTCGAATGGCTATACCTTCCCAAGATCTTTACACCCATCGCAGAAGTTTGCCCAAGCTCCACCTGAACTATACTCGTACAAGATCCCGCATGAAGTACCTCTACATTTAGTGTTGGGGCTCAGACGTCTACACACAATCTACCATATCTTTTTACCCCTGTGCTCAAGTACAGTCCAAGGTATGGTGCTTGTGCCTGTAACTCGGCCAGCTTGGATACCTCCATCCAAGCAATCTCTTACGGAAAATTGCCTCCGTCCCCTACTATTGGAAGGAGGTCTTTTGCAAAGAAAAAACCTGCTAGTATGATAGGCCTATTACGAGGGACATCCGGGGGCGGAACAAGCCAGGAGCTACTCCGGCTTAGTCACCAAATATTAATTTGCCACGAGTGGCTTTAGCTAAGGTTCGTTCATTGACAAACATCCACTGACAGTTTTTTCCAAGGAAATTAACATCAATCAACATGCCTCAAGGACCCCCTGCTCCAATCAAAAAATTTAGCCTGCTTCAAAACCCCAATATCTCCATGAGAACTTGACGATCGTAAAGTCTACATCCATCCTAACCTAGTAAACCTCCGTGACAGCACCCACCTACACCACTTATACGATACAATTTGAACAGCTTCTGCTACCACGAGACCCCCAAGTAATGCCAGTGATAAGTACCATAGTTAGTAAAATACCCTAGAATTCCGTAAATAGACTAAAGCGCATCTGAAAATTAGGCGCACCTAGCAATAAGGTAATGGTTATCGGTTCAAACAGCAACCCTAAACCTTAGCTACCCTTCCTCCTAGCACAAATCTTAACGGAATTCTACGGTACACTTTTTTCTCTATTATTTATTTACATATTTGCTTTGGAAATTCGTTGAGCGGGGGGTTATTTTGTTGTAACAGCAGTGTATGGGATTTAGGGCGGATACGGACTTTATGATTGAGCCAGTATTTATCTTTTCTCTCTACTGTATTGATGTGTGGAGGATCGTCCACTCTATTGTCTATTCGATCCATAATTCTCATCACGGTGGTACTCGTAATCGATAATTTGTTGGTGCTTGGACAATATTTTTCTTGGCAAAGTACTCGTACTCCGGCCGCAGACGTCCCTCACTATTCTACAAAGATGATATGCGTATTGTACTGCCCTCGGTCTAGAGCACATAGCGTACCGCACGGCGAGTCGAGACACACGGTGAAACGAAACAACCGGCCACCGGTCCACCAGTAGAGCGCATAAACCGGTTTTCTGAATACAACTTTATATGTTTGTTTCGTGTCACCGTGTGTCACGACTCACCGTGGGGTACGTTATATCATTGTAGTTAAAGGTAATTCATATCAAGAAAAAGTTTCTATCTAACAATAACATTGAGTAAGAACCCGACAACCCTACTCTTGTAAATACCGTAGACTATCCCGAAGATTCCGCGGAAAAGCGCCTTAGAATATGTCCTCGAGTACTTGGGAGATCATGAAAAAACCGGAAAATATTTCTGCTGATCCCATATCGTACAATTCCCTATAGAGACAGGGGTCATGATTTCCGGATCCTAATGACCCCCGAGTACGGTACTGTGGCCCTTGTAGGGAATATCAGAATAAATTATGTCAATAACTGAACTGGGCAGCGACGCGGGACCCTGACGTCACAAACAGCCAAAACTCAAAAGAGCTTAAGGAAGTTCCGTAGGGGGAACAACGAAGAGAGAGGGACAGCAAACAATGCACAAATAATCGAGTGGCAAACATCAAATCCGGCAAGAGCGTTCCTATTGTATCATAGCTATTGGTCTATCTCCCCTACAGCTTGTCTGCTTGTAGCTGGGTCTTGACCGCAAAAATATCGCGAAACCTGTTTGGCCCACTTGTACTAACAAGGGAAAAAGACAACGAGACCTAAAAAGCGAGAAAGAACAAATTATACGATTGTGATGAAGCATCTGTGTTCCACAATGTAAATCTTTCCCCCAGGTATAGCAAAAATCTTTCCAAGACCTTGATTATTGCGTGTACCCTAGAACCATCGGCATGCTCCGTCTTGTCTAAGTTAATTATGTGAAAGCTGAGTCTTACTCGCATTACCAAAGGCGAAAAGGAATTGCGTTGATCTTTTCGAAACTCCATAGGGCTCCACCAATAGGGGAGTTCAGGAGTTTAACTAAGGGCTGGATATGCTTATCCCTAGATGCTCTTCTGGATCGAAAGTGAGTGAAAGCGTAGCTCGATCGCATTGAATGGGTGCAGTCACTTCTTTCCCCAATTTTACTTAACCACCCCAATCCCATTGCGTCCGAGAAACGCCGCGCCAAATCACGCCCGACGGGTTTAGGCAACGAAAACCCGGGAGGCCAGCTACTCGAGCAGATGGATGTATTGTGCGACGGAGAGGGAGATAGATAGCATGATACAGTCTCTTTGTCTCACTGGTGAAAAAATGTCTTCAGGATAACGAAGAGCTTTGGTATTTATCTTAAGCTAGACCCTTTCTTTTCCATATTATATTGTGCATCTTTACTCGAGTACAATCCCGGATTACCGAAAATTTTTGGCTCCCTCCCATTTCTTAGTAAGGTAAGTTAGCTTGAGGAGTCTCCTAAGGCTTTTTTTCAAGTTGTTGTCACCCGGGGAACGAGCCGATCCAAGGCTAACCAACCCTTCTAACCAGTGGCCCCCGCCTGTCCACACCTCGCTCATCGCCTCCGAGACGCTGTTAACTTACGGCCTTCGTTTTTCCCCTTTCTTGTCGGCATTCGGACGGTATGCCCGGGGCTCACTCGTCACAGGGTTCCTTTCTGGAGCCGCCCTAGGATGTTGTTGATCATCATTTCTCTTTCGAGAAACCGGCCAACGGAATCAACTTCAGTTGAATGCCTATCCTCCAAACCCCCCTAAATCCAACTTCCCGTTGACGGAGACCCGGGGTGGCGAATAGGCTGACGCGGATGCCCTCGATATAAAACCGCCTGGGCTAGATGTATCTCCACGCCTCGTGTATCCCTTTTCATTTTGATTAAAAAAAATATAGTAAGTAACGAGATGGAAAAAGAAAAATATCGATGTGAGTTAGCACCCTCCACTTCCTTCTTACCCCCTCGCTGTGGAAGGGATACGTCAGATACTGAATAGATACTGAGTAACAGGACAATGGCTGTTGATGCCGTACGCAATTCTGAGAGCATCAGTGATCTTAATTTGCTGCTTGGAATCCTTGACCGTTTATCCAACATCGAACAGTACCTATACGTGTGAACCCCTACTTTCTCGTGACTCAATCTATCTTAGGGAATTATTTTCTTGCTCCGTCGGCTGACAGTTGAGTTGTGAATTATCCTGCAGTACCGTAGCTAGCCGCATCGAAAGAATGAAATTTGTCTTGTGGTCGTCCATCAATTCTGTGGGTCGGGCGGGGCGGCTATTCCCCAATGGCTGGGTATCTCGAGATGCCCCCCCTTCTAATTCTCAACTCCCCCATACCCTACTCAGGTATGGGATGGAGGGAGGGAGGGACAGCAGGAAAGGGAAGAAAAAAGGATCGTCCCACGGTGTTTGGCAAATTCTCGGCCATATATTCCGAGGCTGGTACTGTAGTCAGCAGCAATGAGAGAGGCTAAATAGCCTTCTGGGCTGGCCGTGTTCACCGCCTCTAACAAATACGAAAGGAAAAAAAGAAAGAACTTCTCGCACCAGACCAGTCGGCTGATACAGGAAGAGTAAGGTCTCCTAATCTTTCAGGAGAAAGTTTATTTTCAAAGAAAGAGCGAGAAAAAACTGCGGTCCAATAAGAAAAAAAAAACCTATAACACCAGTCTTCCCTCCGCTTCATGAAAACCCCCGGCCCCAGCAATCAATCCCAACACCGGAGCTGACACCCGAAAACCACCTTAAACACGACAGAATGATACCTGTTTGCGCGAGTGCGTGCTAAAGGATTGACCGATGCCTAAACGGAATAAAATTGTTCAGGTCAACTCAAGGGCATGTGACCAGATCGCGGAGCAGGGCCAGGTAAAGAGGGAGGCACAAAATAGTGATAAAAGATATGGCGGTAACAAACCTTACACCCCGCTTAAGAAACCGTTTAGTTTTTGATATCATATGATGATGAGTTGAACACCTTACTCTTCATCCCGTCTCGCCATTTCACTTCTTTGCATCCTCCGTGCCTCCATTTCCCTTCCCCAGAGTTCTAGAACTGCCTCCTTCTTCCTATCTCTGATGGCTCGTTCGATTTCGCCTGCAAGGTTCGAAAGACCCTGGTATACTTCATGCTTTCTCTCTTCCCACTGCTGCTCTTCTTCTTGGTCACCCTCTTCCTCCCAGGAGTCCTTCCTTCGGGCCATCTCGTCCTTTAGCGCGAAAGTCAGCTCCCTTGTCAGCGTCTCCATTCGGTCATAGCGGTTCTTCCTTTCCTCTTTGCTTAATCGTCTCGGAGCTTTCTGGCTCGATGGCTTTCTCGAGGCTGACTCTGAGGTCGCCGAGGGCTTTCTAGAAAAGGTACTAGAAGGAGTTTGGGGAGGATCCATAGGAGACCAACATGGATCTTAGTTCGCAGGCAATTATTTGACAAAAAGAGTGGAAATGGCTTTGAATAATGCAAAATTTGAGGTATTGATGTGGAAAGATGGGTTCCTGAGATTTAGGGGTGCTGGGCTGGAAGTATATCAGGGACTGTTATCCCGCAACTGCCCTGCGGCGGAAAGGGGGGGGAGGAGGTAGGATTGAAGGGTTGGTAACAGAGCAAGACAAATGCGGGGTGAGTTGACGAGTTTCAAACGTGTTCGAACACCAGAGTAGGGCTTAGGCAATTTATCTCCAAACTTTTATATTGTCAATCAGGGTCTCGATGCCACCAGGAGATTCGAGAACCGATATCCAAAAATCGTGCAGACAAACCTCCCGATGATTTTCGGGGGCCCTGAGGCATCTTCCGTGGGTCCTCAGCCACAACTTGGTTACCCCCATCGTTCCCGACTTTTACCACGACTGATTGGACGGAATTTCTCCCCGGAACCGATCCTTTTATCTTACTTAGGAAATGTCTTTTCCTTATTCGCCACTTCAACCGGCCCATTTTCTCTCTATTTAGCTTCTTTTAGTTTGTTCTTTTTCCTATTCAAGACCTAGAAAGAATCATTTGCTACTACGAAAGAGATTCTATTTAACAGAAGGGATGCTTGACGGATAGATAGAATGCAAGAAAAGTACAATCTCATGATTTAAAGAAACAACGATGCCATTCCGGATCAATCTTCTGCCGCTACAAATAGCGAGTGGCTGACTTAAAAGCGCAGTCCTGAAAGCATAATTTAGCCCGCCCGCATACATATGTGAGCACAGGACTATCGCGCGGCCTGGGTGTCCGGCAGGAGCCAAAGCGAAGCGCAAAGCCTTATCCCAATCGAACCTTAGAATTGGTGGCAAATAACGCCTTGTGCAAGGCCCAGAACGAACAACTGTTATGTAGGATGGGGGGGGGGGGGGCTACGTATGAGCAATCCACTTTTCCAGCCATGAAGTCTCTGAGCAAAGGTTGAAAATTCCATACCCTATCCAAAAACCAGTGAAAAAAGTCAGACTCTGCTGCTAGAAAATGGATTCCCCAACGGCAAAGTGGGAAGTTTGCCCCTCATCAGAAGGATTAAACGGAGTAACCCGATCCTGAGCCCCGAGTGAGGTTTCATGACTCGAGGAGACCGGCGGAGTGAGATGTACTGAGAGGGCAGTGAAGCTTTGCTTTTCCTAGGAGACATTACACTGTGGCGCTGTTATTCTGCCGAGGCTCCTCTGATTTGCTCAGTTGGGTATGTGATCGTTCATCATTTCTTTTCACGGCCCTGTAGGTGGTAAGTGAATTGGATACTAAGAGCGAATAACTTTTCGTTATAGTGCCCACATCCCTGGCCTCCCTTCCTCTTTGTATGCCGCGATCGCCAGCAGTATATATCCCCCTTGAATGGGTGGGTTTTTTATTGCGAGTAATCGCATCCTACGCTTGTTGTCTACTCGTACCTGGGCCTTCCCCCCTGACAAGGCCTGCTACTATGTATGCTATTGGCTCCTACAGGGGAAGAAGAAAAAATTCCATAATATACGGGTAGGTCTATCCTTCACCGCCGAACCTCAAGGACGATAGGTCAGACCAGCAGATTAGCCTAGAGCTGATACAAATCATCAACCCCTTAAAGTTCCCATCACCATCACCAGCATCATAATCATCATAAATAACTTTCTAAATGCAAAAACAAAAGCAACAACCAGGGGTAGACCATGATCTGGCACGTATCATGCCGGCATACTGTATTCAATTCCCACTGGATCATATTGCACGATGGCCCAGACTAAAATTCCTTTTGCAGCGCGGTATGTGGATCTTGGTGCGTCCACGCGGGGTCCTAAACGGAGAAATTTTCAAAAAAGAATTCATTGCGCTTTTCACACGTAACGCTCCTCCTCCCAAGTGCTCCCCCCACGCCTTCTATATCGTATCACATCCATCACAAACACAGACACTTCACACCCACTAATCGGTGTGCGATCCAGACCAACCTTCCAGTTTCACCGCTTCACTGTGCTGTCCATTACTTCTGCAAATAACCCAAATAAACTGCAAGTCTCCCGGTAGACAATCCTCGAAAACAACTCCCACTCTGCCAACATTCCGTTCCCCCTGTCTTTTCCGGGGGCTAGATTCAAAAAAAGATGTATTGCCCTGCTTCGGCAAACTAGGCTGGAATATTTGCTATCTCGGCGATACCTAATACTGTCGCTTAATACCTTTATTTCGGCAGAAGGTGGGCTTACGCCGAGGGGGGAGGAAAATAAAAATAGGGAAGAGTCCTGTAGGGGGGGGGGGAATAGGGAGAGCGAGGGGTGGTGGGGGACCTGCTGGCGAGCTGGCGTGGTGGTGGTGGAGCTTATCCTGATTTTGGTATGGTTCTTTCGTGGGAAGGGTATTTAGGTACTCGTGTGGGGGAACCAACCCGTGGCCGTCGTTGTATTGGCTAACCCGCCATAGATACCCCTTTGGCAAATAAAAAACCGTGGAGTGTTCGTGGGATTTCTTCTCTTTTGCAATCATATGCTTTACTACATATCAGAACGACCATTCAGTGGGAACGTTCACGGACTAACCCTGGTATCCGCGTACGGGTAGGATAGCAGAGAGTGAGATAGGGGCAGAACCAGTTCTTACAGAAATAAAAAGGTTTGGATCGAGAGAGTAATGAATCCGGTCTCCTCTCTATTATCATTTGATCAGGATAAGTATAGTAGTGAACTACAAACTAGTGAAATCTTAATATATCAAATGAAACAATAACCACCCTCTCATAACCTACCACGCCACACCCACGCCGCTCTTCCAAGCTGTGGTACTGTACCCGTCTCCAAAACCCTCCTGTCACCAAGCTTTAGTAGCATAACCTGGGGGTGTAACCTATAACCCCCAGTCAACCGTGGTCTCCCTGTACGACGTGGGTAGCTAGGGCTAGAGAATAACATACCGATACTTGGAAATTATTTCGACTTGCACTTCCGGAAAACTCTGGTTCAGCAATAGGTTAGCTGTGGCAAAGCCACTGCGCGTAGAGGTCTATCCCTGGGACTGTTGCCGCTCAGGATACCGGTGTCATACGAGTAGCATGACGGAGATGTGTACTATACAGTAGAGCACAATACAGTATAGAATCGTGTTTACTTGTTTGGGCGCAAATTAGAGATTGGACGGAATAACATTGGTATCTAATTACCGTATGTTGTGACTACAGCTTTCGGTCGTCAAATCGCTAATTTGCGCTCAAGTATGTTTGGGTTGAGAAAACACGCCACACCGTTGCCACAGGAGGCTTGCGCGTCAGTTAGCGATAAGAGGAAGGTGGACTACAGTGCCGTACCTTACCGGTATCATACCGCAACCGTTACCACAGTTGGATATAGATTAGATAAGCAATTGTACGGATATTTGCTACGGTAACCAGCCCAGACTCGTGAGGCTTTCTTACACTCTACTTGAGTGGCGTTAACCTACTGCGGGATTACGGCATGATACAGTAGATCTATCAACGACGGGAGCAGATTTTAGGATGTAATTCAGCTCCTGAGGCCTGAGGAACCATCGGTAAAGGGAAAGATATTCGCGGCTGAGATCCTCTGACTTTTGTTGAAGGTAGGCCAATAGGGCGCAACATGCCTGAAGGTTAACTTAGCCCTCTGCAAGAGGCAGAAACTAGTGACGAAGAGTTCTGTGGTCACTTCCTTTTTGTTTTTATTTGGTTAGTAAAAGTCTGCTCGAGTAGGGAAGTGGCGGCCAATCCGAGCTTAAAGCTCGACGTTACACACCCCCGATGGGATGCGGTACGTATAATGTAATACCACATTGCGGGTATTAAGGTAACAATTAAGGTATCATTTGTAGCATGCGGAATACTTAGGGGGTGCTCATTAAAAATCGGAGAAAAATAACCAACCATTGTCTCCACAGGGATTTGTATAGGATCGGCAGAAATAATTTTCCGGTTTTTACTGAACCCCCCCCCCGAGTACAAGTACAGCACACCTCCGGTGAATTATAGAAATGCCATGAAAATTATGCCAAAAAGGAAAATACCATGGCGTCTGTGGCGTTCCGAAAAGTGTCTTACTTTTTTTTTCTTTTTTCTCGGCCATAGTTAATTTATTTTTTCTAGAGTTTATTATTTCTCCTTTCTCCTCGCTTGAAGTGTAGATGCGATAATTGTTTAAGTTAGATATTAGGGAAAAATATACGGTGCAACTAATTCTGGCACCCCTCAAATCGGTATAAAAGCTAGTTGCGACCAAGTAAGGTATGAGGAAGATTAGTTTTCGCCGGGACACGGTTTAATAAAGGTGATACTTATCCGGATCCTCTCCCGGAGGTAGGCTTAAAGGTGAGGTTGGAATACTCTCTGCACATTTTAGTCTTGCCCGTCAAGGAAAAGTACAGTAATACAGTAAGGAATCTTCTAACTTTGAAATTAACTCCAATTCATGATACAAAGACTTGCTGTGCGCCAAAGTTTCCGCACCGTCTCAGAAGTTGGTCACGTGCATGGCTTACGACTTCGGAGAATAGTACCTAGTCTACGCTGTTATCTTTCTCTAATCCGGCCTCATGTAAACTGGTCCCCTGAATACGCTATGAAGGTTGCTTTCCTGAGCAGCGCTCTATATCTGTTGTCATAATCTCTACTCCTTTTGGTTACATGTGTGTGGCTCAAATGCTCAAGATCCCTACTTGCGTATACTGGTAGGAACTAGACATATAACGAGCCTTTAGAGTATATCCGGTATTCTATCTTAATTTGGTGAGAGTGATTGAACGGTTCACGGTGCTGCGGGTTGATATGCCCTATCCTCCCCGGGTCTCCTTTTGCCTACTGCAATTTCTTCCTCTCAGAGCATTTTGTCCCTGTTTAGCTCAGGAGCTACGAACCCTTATCATCTCCCCAGCCAGGTAAGGAAGTTTTTCCTTGCCGTAGGAGGGTAGTAATCGAATAATACCGTACGTTACCGTATTATCACTAATACCGTCCCATAAACTACAGTCGTGAGGTACGATACCGGGAAAACGCTATCTCAAACTATGGAATTTGATGTCGGGTAATTGCGTCTTCTGCTACTGTCCATGCTGCGGAAAGTTCTGATAAATTAAGGTTCCTTATAATAAGCGGATCCCAGAACACCAACCCGCAGATATTGGAAGGTGGTTTGGCAAAAGACTTGAGGATGAGGCTTAGTAGAATAGAAGGAGGATTTTCTGCAGAAGGATGCTACTGAGTGGCCAAGTTAGGTCCACAAAGTTGTTCCAGCGATGCCGGGGGCTGATCGTGTATTTAAAAAAACCTGAATCAGGTCTTTTTCCCGCTTCTTCGAGCCATGTGTAACCCCCTCTAGATCTTGATTGGGATCAGGAGTGTTTTTTACATTGGGTTGGTTAATAGTTTCTAGTATATTCATGGTAGGTTACTGAAATTTTTCACATTGAATGGTATTTTAGACTAAGTAAGTTTCCCATTCAAACACCATGTTGAAAATGGGCTTTCGGATATGCACCTTCTACGTATTAGAGTACGACAAAGCCAGTCATTCTCCCTTAGTACCGGTATCCTACTCTCCGAGTTTGACTTACCCGATTAGACATTTCCCTCATGTCACCGCTCAACCAATCGACCAGATACGCAATTCTGGCCTCATTCGCCTTCTCTTGTCTTCCATATTGTTTCCTTCTTAACTTCTTCGCTACTAATATACTTTGCTATTTCGCTGTATAAATAGTAGTCCTTCCTGGCCCTCTGAGATAAAATGAAGTTCTTAAGCATCTCTCATACGCGCATGTTTCTGGTATCTTGACCATTGGTCCGTTTTTCAACACACCAAACTTAAAGTAGACGAGTGATTATCCGTGACAGGATTGTCAACCAATAGAGGAAATAGTGGTCATAAGTCACTGCTGGAGGCAACAGCGACCGATAGTGGGTTGTGGCGGTTCGCAAAAACAGACTGAAGCCGGGTTCAGATTTTTTTGCATATACAGTACCAGTCATAGTTTTGTTTGTGTTCTGGATACGGTATGCGAAGAGTATCGCTGAGGATTTACCCGCTGCCTCGGTTAGCCTGGGGGTAAACTTCGGACGCTATATCATCCAAGGCTCTAATTAGAGACTATTCGTCAGCATATCCAAGGACTCTTTGAATTACCGGTGTTATTCAGGTTAGTCAGCCATAGAAACGGAACTTAGTTTTGACAAACTTCTCGATGGGGTGGCTATGGCAGGGGTAGTGACAGTGCTGTGCTTCGCAGTCGTGATGAATATCAGGTGTAGTGTCTCTCTTCACAGAATCTGGTACGAGGTGGGGGAAAGGGCTCTCCGGCCTGTGCCATCGCGAAGGGCCCTGGTGTGCTGCTTTGAGCTAGGCAATATATTGGGTTTTCGACAGATTCATCCATAAAGCTCGCTTGATGTGCTTGTATATACCAAGCGAGCCGATTCCACCGGAGGTGTTCGGCGCGAGGCAAGATTTGTACTCGAGTACTGTGTACAAGATAGAACTCAAAGAGGTGTGGTATTTACTAGCGATATTGCGAGAGGGAGTTGTGGGGATAAATTTGGGGGGGATTCATTGGGCGATGCTGAAGTATCCCTGAGGTTGCACAAAAGGCCCGCTTTTCTTCAGCCCCAAAGGGATTCCAGCAGTTGACTAACTCCATCACCCAACATCTACAATATCTGAGGCAGCGAAAACAGGTGTCCCAATCTTTCAGTCATAATATCAATTCTTTTAACACAACTGTTACTGCTGCCGACAACCGATCTGATATCCTATCATGGATATCCCCATTAGAGCCCAGGCTACGGCACCAGGACATCCAGGAGCGCAGAGTCGAAGATGTAGGGGAATGGCTCTTACAAACCGAGGAATTTAGGAACTGGTGCGCCCGCAGTGCAAGTGAATCTGATGACGCAGTTTTGTTTTGCTATGGAGATCCGGGAGTCGGCAAGACCTATATCAGGTAATGGGGACCAACCACGAAAAATGGAGGGGGAAGGGCAAGTGCTGACAAGCCACGATGTTAGCTCATTGGTGATAGACAGGTTGTGCGATCATGCAGAAGGCCAAAATGTCGCCGTTGCGTGTTTTTACTTTGAATTTGCAGCCCAGAAGGAGCAGTCAGCGAAAAGCATGTTGGGTGCCCTGCTCAAACAAGTTGTGGGCGGGCTAGAAGAGGTGCCGGGAGAAATAGCGAACGCCTATGAAAACCAGAAAAGGCTCATCGGTGGACGAGCACCGCAGCTTTCAGATATTGTGAAGATGCTGCAGACCACTACTTCCGACAAGCGCACATTCATCTGTATCGACGCTCTAGATGAATGTGCGGCAGAAAATCGGGTTAGGATTCTTAGTTCTCTAAACAAAATCCTGCAAACGTCTCCAGGCGCTCGAATATTCGTGACCGGAAGACCGCACATTCAGGATGAAATCGGGAAGTGTCTTTCCGGAAGAGTAAAGGCTGTACGCACTACGCCCAGGCAGGGTGATATCATCAGGTATCTGCGTAGTAGATTGGATGAGGACACAGTTCCGGATGCAATGGACAGTAGTTTGGAGGGAGATATTCTGAAGAAAATTCCCGAAGATATTTCGGAAATGTGGGTAGAAACAACGACACTCCGGAAGCTACCCCAAGTTATTTACTGATAGATGCATATCTAGATTCTTATTAGTCTCGCTGAATATCGATGCGATCCTGCAAGAAACCACAATCTATCACAGGCGGCAAAGGCTCAATGCAATGACCGATGAGTTGGGGCTGGAGGATGCATATGGTACAACGCTAAGTCGGATAAAGGGACAAGGTGGGATGAAAGCGAAGCTTGGCATGGAGGCTTTGATGTGGATCTCCCACTCAGAGCGGCCCTTGAAGTCCGATGAACTGCGTCATGCCCTAGCAGTGGAGATAGGGTCACCAAACTTCAATACCGATAATCTCCCTTCTATAGGGACATTACTAGTCTGTTGCCAAGGACTTATTACTGTGGATAGGGAAGCTTCCACTGTCCGGTTAGTTCACTTTACCCTTCAGGAGCACCTCCGGGCTCATCCCGAGCTTTTTGGTACAACCCACTCGGCAATGGCAGAGACCTGCTTAAGTTATCTGAATTCGCAGCAGGTCAAGGCTCTTTCAACCAAGCCCTGTTTCGACTTCCGAAACAAACCGTTTCTCGAATATTCGTCTGTATATTGGGGAAGGCACGCGAAAAGGGGCCTTTCGAATTGCGCGAAACCTCTTGCACTAAAGTTATTTGACGACGACTACAATAATCACATATCCACTCAAATCCTCTTAAAAGCACAGGAATCGTATAGTCGCCACATTAATTTTGATAAGCTTTCCTTGTTCAACGGTCTCCACTGTGCATCCATCTTTGGGATTGACGAGATTGTAGCGTGTTTGGTAGAATTGGAAGGTTGTGATATCAACCAAGAAGACTGTGTGGGTAATACACCTCTCGCGTGGGCTGCTTGGAATGGGCACGAGGGAGTGGTCGAAATACTACTCGGGCGGGGCGACGTCAACTCCAACAAACCAAACCAGGGCGAACAAACACCACTCTGGTGGGCTGCCCGCAATAGGCACAAGGGAGTGGTTAAAATACTACTCGAGCGGGACGACGTCGACCCTAACAAACCAGACTCGTGCGGCCAAACACCACTCGGATGGGTTGCCCAGGCTGGGGATGAGGGAGTGGTCAAATTACTACTCGAGCGGGACGACGTCGACCCCAACAAACTAGACCAGGGCGGCCAAACACCACTCGGCTGGGCTGCCCGCAATGGGTACGAGGGAGTGGTCAAATTACCGCTCGGGCGGTACGGCGTCGAACCCAACAAACTAGATTGGCTTCGCCATACACTACTCAGATGGGCTGCCCGCAATGGGCACAAGAGAGTGGTTAAAATACTACTCGGGCGGGACGACGTCGACCCCAACGAGCCAAATGAGCATGGCCAAACACCACTCTTGCAGGCTGCTTGGAGTGGGCACGAGAGAGTAGTGACAACGCTTCTCGGCAGAGTCGACGTCAACCCTAACAGGTCAGATTGCTACAGCTATACACCACTCTGGTGGGCTGCCCGCAATTATCACGATGGAGTGGTCAAATTATTTCTCAGACGGGAGGACGTCGACCCCAATGAACCAAATTGGTTCAAGGAAACACCGCTCTGGTGTGCTGCTGACCATGGGCACCATGGAGTGGTGAAGTCACTCCTCGGACGGGACGACGTCGACCCCAACCAACCAAATGGGCTCGGCCAAACACTGCTCTTGCGTGCTGCCCGAAATGGAGACGAGGACATGGTGAAAATACTACTTGGATGGGACGACATTAATCGCGACAAGCCCGACAAATCAGGCCGAACACCACTCTGGTGGGCTACTGAAAATGGCTGTGCAGGAGTGATAGCTCTACTGCAGCCCCCAACGTCTTCCACTCATGGCGCGACCTAAGCCCGAGGATGCGTCGCCTTCCTTACCGCCTCCGAATATTGTATGGGTGCCCCTATCTTCCATTTTCGCAAGGACCGTAACAACCCCATCAACCTTTTTGTCACCGCCACTACCCTCCTCTTATCCTTTCCAACCCCCTCCTGCAGCTTAAAACCCTGTCTTGTGGCAATTACCGCCTTACCCTTCCTCCCGGAGCAAGCTTGCCACAATAAACTCGGCTTAGGTTTTCTTGTTTTCTTAGTGGAAAGTAATGGATACCCGATTGGAATGTATATATTGATCATTTATGTACCTATCCGACCCTCTATCCGGATTTTTCTTGTGAAGTTAAGTTAGGATTTATGAGCTTCTGCTTAAAATCTGGAGTTTAGCATTAGAGCGGAGCTATTTCTACAATTGGGAGAAGCTGGTGTAGCTTGAAATTTCCACCGCATTTACTTTTATTGTTATTTCTTGGCTTATTCTTTTAATTTACTGTTTCCCCTTTCCTCTTCTCTGAAGCGTAGACACCATGGCTGTTTAGGTACAGAGGAAAAAACATATAGTTCAAGTATTTCTGGCACCCGTGAAAAGCGATATAAACCCTAAGTCCCTAGCTGTTAACTAAGTAACTTAGGGTATAATATTATCGTGATTAGTTTCCGTCATGGACATGATTTAATGAAGGTCATCTATATCTAGAACGTTTCTAAGGTGTGAGCTTAAAGGTGAGATTGGAATTCTCTCCGCGCATTTTAGTCTTCCCCGCGGAGGAAAATTAATACAGTACGGAGTCTCCTAACCGTGAAATCAACTCCAATTCTACAAAGACTCGCTGTGCGCTTGGCCTTCCACACGGTCTCAGAAGCCGGCCCGCACATGGCGCGCGATTTCTAGGAACAATACTTAACCCAAGCGGGTATACTTCAATCTACCCACACCCAACCCAGCCCTCCCAATAGGCTAAGAACGCTGCTCAACTGATATTTTGATAGTCACTACTTTGAATTATAGGTGGGCAGCTCAAATGCTCTAACTTAGATCCCTACTTACGTATGGTAACTAGGTGTATAACGAGTTTTATTCTACCTCAATTTGATAAGAGTGATCGAACGGTCCACGATGCTGGGCAATATCGATTTGAGGCATCCCGTCCTCCTCGAGCCTCCTTTTGCCTGCTTTCAATTTTTTTATTTTTTTCCTCTCGGAGCACCCTCCCTATCCATACTTAGGTCGGTACGTTACGGACCTATATGATCTCCTGAGCCAGGTAGGAAAACTTTGTCTTACTCAGGGACAGTAGTGTTCATATGCTGCCTTGCTTCGCCGTATTATCACTGATACTGTCCAAGTAAATTAGCCGTAAGGTACGATACCAGAAAATTTCTATCTCGAGCTATAAATTTGATGCCGGATAATAGCCTCTCCTACTGCCAGGGTCACTGCTGCAGATAGTGCTGACAAATTAAGGTTCCTCACAATAAGCGAACTTTAGATTCCCAACCCGCAGATATCGAAAGGTTTGACAAAAGACTTAAATGTGAGGCTTTGGTAGCAAATGGGGAGGATTATGCACGGGGGACGCAATCGAGGGGTCAAGCTATGCCCATAAAATTCTTACCGGCGATGCCGGGGGATATCGTGTATTTAAAAACTTAAATCGGGCTCGGGTAACTCCCCCTCTCCCATCTTGATTGAGATCACAGGTTGTTTTTTACTATTGATTTGTTGACTACCTCTTGATTCACGGCAAGTTTCCATACGGTATAATATTGAATGTCATTGTGCTCTGATATGTTATGTAAAATTACCATGCGAAGACCGAACTTAACGAGTGATGATCTGTGATGGATTTTACAAAATAAAGAATGGAAATAGTAGTGACAACCAAGTCACCTACTCATAGGGAATAGCGGCTAGTTGTGGTAGTTTCTATGAACAGCCTAGATCAGAGTTGGGGGGTTTTTTTTTTCTTGGTGGGGGGTTTTCTTTGCACCTACTACACTGTTCGGAGTAGTTGTGTCTATGTTTTGGGTATAGAATATTAAAAGTGCATTGGAGATTTTACTCTGTAAGTTCGGTTAGTTAAGTGGTAAATTTTAGATCCCGAGTGATCCTGACATTAGCCGACTAACAGTATTTCATTTCATAGAAAGATAGGTAGTATAGGGTAAAGTCAGCAAGCTACCATGGTAGTGCACTGCGTTATGCTATACGGCTGCTATACCCGATAGCCCTGGTAGATGTCAAGAGCAGTCATTATCTTTTCACAGCACCCAGCACGGGTTGTGGGAAGAGATTCCAGGAGTCTATTGACACCACAAAGAACTATCTAGTGCTGCCTTAAGATAGGTGGTAGGTGGATTTTCTGTGGACTCATTCGTAAGGCTCAATATGCCTGTAAATATGCCGAGTTAGCTGATTCAACCGGAGGTGCACTAAGGTGTTCGTCCATCGAAGTGCAAGATTGGTGCTCTGCCACAGGATAGAACTAAGAGAGGTGTTATTTGATACCGATACGGTAGGAATAAAAAGGGTGTTGCAGGAGCAAATTTGGGGAGATTGATTGGGTGAGGCGCCCAGGAAATCCTACAAAACACCCTCCTCTCTTTAGCCCCTAGCAATTTTAGCAAGCACCTACTCCATCACCACTGCCCATAATATCGTAAGGAGCGAAAAACAGAAAATGTCTCAACCTTTCAGTAACAATATCAACTCTTTGAATACGGCCATTAACGTGTGGAACAACTGTACCATTTCGGGTGGCCGGTCTCAAGTCCCGACCTGGCTATCGCCTCCAGAGTCTAAGCTACAATATAAGGGCATTCAAGACGGACCAGTGGAAAATTTAGGGGAACAGCTCTTAGAGACTGGTTCAGAAGCTGGTGTCGCAGGAGTGGAGAAGTGAGTCCGATGAGGAGTCTTGTTCTTTTTGCTATGGGGATCCGGAGGTCGGCAACACATATATTTAGCAATGGGACGAACCTTGAGGAATCGAAGTAAAATAGCTCATTGGTGATAGACAGCTTATGCGATTAGGCCAAAGGACAACATCTCGCTGTTGCGCCCTTTCAGTTTTAGCTGCCGAAGAGGGGCATTTACCGGCGAGTATGTGGGGTGCCCTGCTCAAACAGCCTATTGACGTGAGAGACGGAGCACCGGGGGAAATATCGCAGACCTGTGAGGATTGGAAAGTCATTGGTGGACGGGGGCTTCGGCTTTCCAATATTGTGAGGATGCTGTAGACCACTTCTTCCAAAAAGCCTACATTCATATGATCGAAGCTCTGCCAGTGGTAAATTTGTGGAAGAACATCGAGTTAAGCTTCTTAATTCGCTAAACCGAATGCTTCGACAGTCTTCAGGCACACGAATATTGGAGCCTACAAGACGGCACACTCAGAATGAAAGCGGGAAGTATCTTTCTGGAAGAGTAATGACGATACCGTACGTATCACCTCTAGGAGGTGATCTTATTAGATATATCCATTCCAGGTTGGGTGAGGATCCAATCCTGAGAGGTCAAATATCCTGAAGACCATTCTCTTTTGATATTTCGGAACTACCAGTATCCGCTGAAGCAATGGCGCTCCGGAAGCTACCCCAAACTATCCACTAATCCACTAACCGATGTACTGTATATCCAGATTCCCGCTAATCTCGCTAAGGATCAATGCGATCCTGCAAGCAGCCACCCATCTATCACAGATGACAAATACTCAACGCATGGAATGCGCATATCAATCTCATACCCGTCTAAACCCCTACGCCGATTTTGTTATGTGTCGTACTCGAGCCAGGGTTTGCAAACCTTTATTTATAATCTAGATTTTGAGATCGGTGAGGAGCTGCCGGTATTTCTACGATATTGAGATAAGCTGGTGTGTCTTGAAATTTCAATTATATTGGTTATTGCTTTCTTTTTGGCTGTTTATTTTTTTTTACAGTAGAATTTGCTTCTCTTTTCCCCCCTCTAAATAGGCATGACAGTCGCTCATAGAGAGGACAAAAATATTGCATCAAGGTATTTCTGACACCCATGCGAAACGACAAAACTCAACAAGGGCTAAGGGATTGGGTTGGGGATACTTATAGTGCAACATGCGATTGAATAAAAAGATAAGGTGGGCGTCACGAACCCACCGTATATCGTCCCCCGAGCCAGGTAGGAAAACCCTGCCTTCCCCTGGGACAGTGGTATTCGGATACTCCTTGACTTTCCCGCATTATCACCAATACCGTCTACTAAATTATAGCCGTAAGGTACGACACCGGAAAAATTGTTTCTCGAACTATGAAATTTGATGTCGGGTAATAGCATCTTTTGCTACTAGAGTCCATTCTACAGAAAGTGCTGATAGATAAGGATCCTCACAAAGAGTGAATTTTAGATCTCCAACCCCGCATATATTGAAAGAGGGTTTGACAGGTGGCTTAAATGTGAGGATTTTGTAGGAAGTGGGGGATTATGTGCGGGATGCCACTGTAGGGCCAAGGTAGGCCCACAAGGTTCTTATCAGCAATGCCGGGGGCAAATCATGTATTTAAAAAAACCTAAATCGGATTTTCTTTTCCAATTCCCTGGGCCATATATAACTCCCCCTCTTACATCTTCATCGACATCATAGATCTTTTTATATTGACTCAGCTAACAGCTTCTCGCAGGCTCACAGTACCATACGATATCGTATCGAGTGCCATTGTGCCCCTTGTGTCTTTGCCAGGGCCTCAGTGAGCCAAATATTTGGTGAGGGCTCCGGCAATATATCGCCCGGAGGGCGCGCTTCTTGGCAAAGATGACTGAGTTGTCATGTAAAATTAGTATTCGATGTTGGAAATTGTAGTGTTATGCCCGCACTTGATGCGGGATGTCCCCGCATCTCCAGAACGCATTGGTTCGCTTACGCACTAATCAAAGGACATGCAAGCCTTACAAACGTTTTCACTCCCTTGCTTCTCTTTCCTTCCTCTCCTTTCTAGCTCAGCTTTTTCTTTCACCTCACTTCTTCCCTCAAGTCTTTCCTATCATCAACCTATCACAATCAATTATGATTTTCATCTCCGCTTAATACAAGCTTTATCTCCCCACTTAGGCTATTCCACTCTGCTGCGTAAGCCCTCACAGCTAATCATTACCTCCGCATCAAAGATTTTCAACATTCGAAGACTGAGCTTAAGCGAGTGACGAGCTGTGACAGCATCAAAAAACAAGAAATTCTCATAAGTTACCTGCTCGGAGATAACTAGCCCTCAGCTGTGGTAGTTTCTATAAGCAGACTGGAGCAGGTTTGAGGTTTTTTTCTCTTTCTCTTTTTTCGTTTCTGTTTTTTTTACACATACAGCACAGAACTGTCCTAATTAGAGTAGTCATGGTTGCATTTTTGCTGTAGGGAAGATTAAGAGTGTCGCGATCAGATTTACTACTCTATAGTCCCAGTTAGTAAAGTGGTAAATCTTGGATCCTGAATCTATCCTAGGTTCTGATAGGAGACCGCGTTAGCATGTTAAATGATTCTTGAGACTGCCATACGGTACCGGCATGAGCGCAGTACTTACTGACTGCTGATAGCTCCTGCGACAATTTCTCATGGACCGCAACAGCTCCATACCCGTATTTGCCGCCGGCGCACCTCCTTCCTCTCACCACCGCCTAACCTGCTGCTTAAACACCGACTTGTGGTAGTTGCCATCTTACTTTTCCTTCCGGTGTAAACCTGTTGTAGAAACTCACTTCCAATACCGTATGGTAAATTGATAAAATCAACCGCGCACCAAGGATCGATGGCAACGCAACCCTCCTCATCACCCGACTTACAACACCACCAAAGGAAATCTCTCTAGATCAAATATTAACTTCTACTATGTATTCAGCTACTTGTGGTGAGCAAAATAATCCGGTCGCTAAGAAGTCTCTTTACACGGAAAATTCGCAGCACTACTACTTCTTGGCAACCGGATTATTTTGCTCATCACAAGTATTATATATATATATTTGGTTTTCAGGATAGTGGGGTTGTTGGGGGAGCGCTATTATCATGGCTGATGATTTTCCTGTTCCTTGAGGCGCGGTTAATTTTCCCTTGGTCCAAGGAAATCATACGGCATAGTACAGTACACGATGAGGGCGCACATACAGTATCAATTACATACCCGCCCAAACCCGTGTAGATTTTCTTATGTACAGTACTCGAGCCAGGATTTGTGAGCCTCTATTTACAATCTAGAGTTAGAATGAGTGGAGGGGCTATTTCTACGATATTGAGATAAGCCTGTGTGTCCTGAAATTTCAGTCATGTTGACTTTCGGTTTTTTCTTGATGGTTCAATTATTTTTTCTGGAATTTGTTTCCCATTTCCTCTGAAGTATGATACTAGTATAGACGTGACAGTTGTATAGAGAGGAAAAAATAGCATCTGGGTATTCTGACACCAGTGGGAAGCGACGAAAGCTTCATGCAAGGGCCAAGGAGTTTGGCCTGGGGGAATACTTATGGTGCGGCACGTGATCCACAAGGCTTGGCATGGGGACTTTTGGTGAGCGGCTCTTGAACCCCACGATATTATTAATCCCATGGGACTTGCTCATTTATTGCCAGGGACTTGTTGCAGACGAGGCTTCCACCGTGCGGTTAACCCACTTTACCCTTCACCAGTGCCTCTGGGCTCACCCCAAGCTTTTTGGTACGGCTCACTCGACGATTGCAGAAACCCCTCTTTGACTATCTGAACCTGCAGGTAAAGCCAGTCTCTCTCCCGATCTCCAACGTGCACCCTATCTCGATCTCCAATGCCTCCTCCCTCTCGACTTCCAACACACGTTTTCCCGAATAATCTTGGGGAATCCACACAAAAAGAGACATTTCAGATTCCGCGAAATCGCTTGCGCCGAAGTTGTTTGACGACTCTGATACCGGTAACTACGTGCCCACTGAAACCCAGTCGAAAGCACAGAAACGAAGTGCTTATCGTATCCATTTCGATATACTTAACGGTCTACACCGCGCATCCATCTTTGGGATTGATCAGATTGCAGCATGTTCGGTAGAGGTGGAAGGTTCTGATATTGGCGAGAAGGGCAGCATGGGTAATACACCTCTCGCGTGGGCTGCCAGGAATGGGCACGAGGCGATCGTGGAAATACTACTCGGCCGGGACGACATCGCCCCCGACAAAGGGGAGGACGGCAAGACACCACTCTGGTGGGCTGCCTGCAATGGGCGCGAGGAAGTGGTGAAAATACTATTTGAACGAGACGACGTCAACCCCAATAGCCCAGATCAGTGCGGCCAAACACCGCTCTCGCTAGCTGCTTGTAGTGGTCACGGGGGACTGGTGAAAATGCTACTTGGACGGGGCGATGTCGACCCCAACGAGTCAGCTAAGGACGGTCAAACACCGCTCTGGCGGGCTGCTTCGGGTGGCCGCGTGGGGGTGGTGGAATTGCTACTCGGACGGGACGACGTCTACCCCGACAAGCCAGATAAATCCGGCCGAATGCCACTCTGGTGGGCTGCCTGCTATATGCATGAGGAAGTGGTGAAAATACTGCTCGGACGAGACGACGTCAACCCCAACAAACTAGATGAGTACGGCCAAAGACTACTCTAGCAGGCTGTTGAGTTTTGTTGATTGAAACAGTCTGCCGTCTTTGCGCACACTTGTAAGCTCTTATATCGGAGGAGGATGTCTTAATCTTAATGCTAACTTTGCACTTATAGGGAAATGAGCATCCTTACATACGTACGGTACATAAATCAGAACAACTTCCGCATTCCTTCTCCCTTTCTCATCCTCACTTACCTCACACGACAATATCTTTAGCGCTCCTTCCCTTCTCATGCAACCTCACCTAATCACTTCTTTTCCCATCCCTCGCTTCCTCTCGCTTCCTTTCCCTTCCCTTCTCTCTATCCTAGCTTATTCACTTTTCTCCCGGTTGCCACTTCCTTCCTGGCTCCTAGATTACTCTTGCTTGGCTTTTATGCGGGAGGTGGCGAATTCCAGATGTGTGGTCGTTGTTCTCAATGTACCAAGGTCATGCTATCAATCATATCACAAAGCGCCGGCGATTTCCCAATTTCGAGAAGGGCTGCGGGAGTGATACCTCTACTACAGCCTTCGGCATCTGCCACTCACAGCGCGGCCTAAACCCCAGGAGGCATCGCCCGCTTACCGCCCTCAAACGGCCTACTGGCAACTTATGTGCCGTTTTCGTAAAGATCCCCTCTCACCCCCGCCCAACCTCCTCCCGCATCTTAGGGCACTGCCTTGTCATAATTGCCGTCTTGCTTTCCTTCCGGAGTAAGCCTTCCACAGAAACGCAGCTTAAATCTCTTGTTTTTGGTGGAGGGAAATCATGCGCGGTCGGGGTGCACATATCTAATATGCTCGTCCAACCCCCTATCCAGATTTCCTTATGGAGTCAAGTTGGGATTTATGAGCTCCTATTTAAATTCTAGAGTTTACCGTTGGTGGAGTGCTATTTCTACTATATTGAGATAAGCCGGTGTGGCTTGAAACTTCCATCACGCATACTGTATATTTTTTTCCACAATTTATTTTTCCCCCTTCCCCCCCCTCTGGGGCGTAGACACGATAGTTATTGGATAGAGGCAAAGACATACAATGCAATGATTTCTGAGACCTGTGCAAAGCGACATAATAGCTAGCTGTTAACCAAGGTATGGTGGTGATTGGTTTCCACTATGGATGTGGTTTATAAAGATATGCTTATCTGGGTCATCCTCCAGGCATGAGCTTCAAAGTTAGCTTGCAAGGCTCTCAAAACTGTTTAGCCTTGCCCACTAAGGAAAATTAATACAATCTTCAGTCTTTTGACTGTGAAACCAACTTCGGTTCTACAAGCACCATACAAACTCCAAAACTCGCAGTGCAGCTCAACCCTCCCCATTATCTTAGATCCCGATCACTAGTATCACGCGCGATTTCGGAGAGCAGCCTCCGCCGACGTACTTTCTCCAGCCCGCCCACACTCAACTTGGTCTCCTCAATACGCTGCGAAGGTTGCTTTCATTAATAAGGTTCAATAGAGGAGTTTGGCCCCTGCCGTTAAACCCATTTTTTCTGACTGAAAATTTCTGAGCACAAAAGTAAGCCACAGGACCGAAAGAAGGATGATGCAGGGGGGGATAGAAAAGCCTAACCCTTTACTTCTCTTCTTTTGCCGCATCACTACTTGTAAGCTCAATTTTTATGAAGTAGCATCTGTGCACTCTCCCAACTTTATATCTACTTAAATCCTATTGGCTTGCGATTAGATTACACCATTTCGTTTCATTGGTTGGCTGATTTTACTATTCCATTTTAGGCCCACATTCTCAGCCCATCCAATCTGCTGGGTCAAAATTTTTCGACAAAACTTTGATCTTGGCACCGGGGGCAAGTGGCTCTAATGACTAACTAATTGTCGTACTCTCGGCCTCTTTTAGTCAGGAGCACATGGTTCAAATGCCCGATATCCCGTTCTATTGTACACCAAGTAACTACTATAGGCGCATACCGAGCTTTTCGAGGATATCCGGTATTTCACCTTAACTTGGAATTAGGGACTGAAAGGGGCATTGTGCTGCTCAATATTGATTTGGGAGAGGATCGGGGTATCCCATCACCCCCGAACCTCCTTTTGCCTACCGTGAGAACCCGAATAGAAGAAAAATGTGCTAGGACGTTGGAGTTGCCTCTCCTGATAAGGCGCCTTGTATATTCCTTTTCTTTTGTCTCAACTGGAGGCTGAGTTTGCGGTGTTTTCCCCTCGCGTAGCTGAGAAGGGAAATTCCACCGTCCTAGCACATTTTTCTTCTATTCGAGTTTTTACGGTACTACCCGGGTGTAGGGGTACCGGTAAGTGATCGGAAAAAAAGTGGTTGGCTGCAACCAGCAGTTTTTCCGATCACTTTTTGCTCCAGGCTAGTACAATCCCCCCATGGAATCCTACCTATGCTCAGGCACCACCCACCCATACTACCCCCCCGCGCTAGGTAGGAAAGCCTTGTTTCACCCTGAGCTAGTACTAGTAGTACTCGAGCAATACCCTACGTTGCGGCATTGTAACCATCGTACCTGATATAGTGCTGTAAATTACAGTCATAAGGCAGGATACTGGAAGAGGTATCTAGCTATAAAACTTGATGCCGGGGAATGGTATGTTTTGTTACTCGGTGAAAGGGTATTTCGGGCGGGGTAACACAAGCCGCTTCTCCGTGTTACTATCGCGCCCGACTTTTTTCCATCACCAAAAAATCCTCACTAGTTATCACTCGAATTTCCCAATTCGGTTTGGTCTTGGCCTACGCATAAATGTAATGGTGGCGTGCCCGACTTTTTGCTACCCCCTTGCACAGTTTTTCCGTAAAAACTCGAATATGATAGAAGAAAAATGTGCTAGGACGGTGGAATTTCCCTTCTCAGCTACGCGAGGGGAAAACACCGCAAACTCAGCCTCCAGTTGAGACAAAAGAAAAGGAATATACAAGGCGCCTTATCAGGAGAGGCAACTCCAACGTCCTGGCACATTTTTCTTCTACAGTCGCACCTCGCTATAACGAAACCCTTTGTACGGGAAACCTCGCTGTTACGAATGAACCTGCTGAAAATTTACACCCATGCTCCCATACAGACAGACCTCGCTATAAGGAATTTCTTCTGAAACCTCGCTATAACGAACGAAAGAACCTGAATTCTTGGCTTTCGTTATAGCGAGGTGCGACTGTACAGTACAAGTACCGGTATTCGAGTTCTTACGGTAACTTTACAGGGGTTCATATTGCGGGGAGTGCCGATAGATCAAGTCTCACATGAACTGGGTTTTGAATCACCGGGAAGTAGAGGGTGGGGGAATGGTTGGACAGGGCTTGAATATGAGGCATTGGTAGCATATAAGTTGAGGAGGATTGTGTGCAGGAGGGCGCTATTAAGGAACCAGGTCATGTCCAAGAGGCTCTTTTAAGTGATGCTTGGAGGTAATTGTGGATTGAAAAGCTTGGGTTAGCTTTCTTCTTGACTTCTGTTGGCTACGCGTAACCCCCTCCTCTTATATCTTAATTGAGATCAAATGTGTTTTTTTCAATATTGGCCCGGTTAATAAGTTAGCTGCTGGTAAGTCCACGGCAAGTTACTGGACTGCATCATAACATCATTAGATAGTAGTGTATGCTATGAAAAATCACCAATCGAACACTATCCATAGACGAGTGATTCCCCGTGACAGGATCGCAAAACAACGGGGGAAATAGTGGTCATAACTATAGCAAGTCACCTTCTTGGAGATAACAGCAGTTTATTGTAATAGTCCGTAGGGAGAGGCAGATGCAGACTGCAGTCCTTTTTTCACATACTGAACAATACTAATTATAGTAGTTTTGTATTCTAGATTACGGTATGCGGAAGAGTATCGCTGGGGTTTTGCTCTGCTTTCTCGTTAGACTGCGGTAAGTTTGGATTGTGAATTGCCTAAGGTTCTAATAGGAGACTATTCGTTAGCATATTTAAGACTCTTGGGATTACTATTCAGGTTAGTTAGCCGTATAAACGGACCTTGGTTTGACGAGCGTCACAATGGGGTAGGTTATGGCAGAGATAGCCGCAGCATGGTTGTGATGAGTCGCAAAAAGCATAGTGCCTATCTTCACAGAATTTGGTATGAGACAGGGGGAAGAGCTTCCCAGGCTGTACTGGCATCATGGAGTACGGTACAAGCGACAGACAAGATGTTTTCGCACAACCTCCGTCACTCCTACAACCCCAGCGATTGAAATCTCACCTCCTTGTGACGTGTCATATCTTTCCAGTGGGCGACTCAGGTTCCTTGATTCTTATCTCACGATGGCTTCAAGTCTTCTTTACCATTACGATGGTTTAGAAATCTTTGGTGTTCAAGGTATCTTGTATCCCTTTTCATCATTATTAATCGTCTTCCATCTAGGGATATCGTTTACGAACGTTGTCACAACTTTTTGTCACCTTCGGATTCGGTTACGGGGTCTATTTTACTACGGTAATTCTGACAGGCGTGTAGGACGCGGGTGAGGGGGTGGCTGAAGCTTTGCGGCTGAGGTCGAGGCGTCGTGGTTGTGGCGCAAAGAGGATGTGACTAGGAGTTTGTGGCTGGGTTTTGTGGTGGTGGCTGGGGGGAAGGAGTGGCGTTGGTTGTTGGTGGCGTTTGGTTTAGGAGTGGCGTTAGGATAAGGAGTGGCTTGCATTAGTGTCAAGGATGGGGGGGGTCGCCCATTGCAAGCGGCCCAACTCATGGCGTTGATGCTCGGTCGGGTGGGGTAGGAGTTTGGAGATTGGGACGGGAGGGTCGTTGGGATGAAGTCGCACCCATACCGGGGAGGTCTATCTAACCGCGCCGCTAGAATGGCAGGGGATTGGATCCGGTTGTTGGTTAGGCGATGGATTTTACTTCGGCCACAACTATCTTTGAATATTTCCTATGTGCTCATGATATTTTAGGTTTCGAGTCTCCGGGATGGTTTATGAAATACCATACCTATATCATAGACCATGGCGCGGATGAGACGATAGTCGCTGGAAGGGGAGGGGGTGGAGGTGGCCGACAGAGGCCGTAAAATAACCTAGGGGAGGCTCAGAGCGGAAAGTGGTAGCGGTGGAGGTTGTTTATTTCTTCGGAGGTTACGCTTTCATAAGGGTTAGAAAAAGGGCTGGAAAGTGGTCAGAGGGGCTGATTCCGAAAAGACGTTGGCGATACCAAGCTTGCGGTTGGGTTAAGTAGGTTTCGGTTCCAGGTATTGTACCGCAGATGGAGGTTCTTACCTGTTGATTGGGCGGATTTGGTGTTGGGCAGATATCCACATTGTGATACAGAAAGCCCTTTATGTATTTGATGCCGTTAGTCATGAGCCGGCGTGCTATAGAGGAGTGATGTCCTTGCGGGGCGTCGGCCACGGCCGCTATGGAGAGTAGTTAGCAAATATAGAAAAGTTTACAAAAAAAAAAAAAAAAAAAAAAAAAAAAAAAAAGTTTTCGCACAACTCCCTCACCTTTACAACCCCACCTAAGTGCTTTTTGCACTTTTCTCAACACCATCCCCCCTCAAAGTGCGATCGTGAACGACTGTCCGGCGGAACTTAGGAGTTTCATACGTCGGGACGTGGGCTGGACGAGGAGTTTTTCTTTTTGATGTTTTTCTTTTTGTATAAAAGGAAAAATGATCGAGTTTGTTTGATGGATTTGGATAAGATAGGCTCCCCATTGGCGACTTGGTCTTACAAGTTCCGTCACCGTTTTGTTACTCGCGAGAGTAAACCGATAGGGGTATTACATTGATGATACTGTATGTATGTCCCCTTATACCGTTCCGTTTAACCGTTCCGCGGCCTTTAGTCTTTGGGAAGGCAAGAGGTGGAAAGTTTGTTTGGGTTAGGATGGAGGGATCGGATGAGGATGTCACTATCTTTAGGCGAACAATCTTCCAGGTATTTTACATGGCCCATTATAAGTTGTGTAATTTGCGGTGGGAATGAGGCGGAGGAGATGGTCGACCAAGGATCAGGGGAAAGATAGGGTGGAGGTTGTTTATTTCTTGGGGGATACATTTTCATGAGGTTAGCAAAAGGAATGGAAAGTGGGCAGGATTCTCTGGAATAGAGGTAGGCTGCTTGTCACCACCAGACAAGTTGTTCCGACTTCCCTTGGGTACTATGAAGGAGAGGGTTTGGGTGCCCCGCAGATGGAGTTTCTTACCTATTTGATTGGACGGGCTTAGGTTGTGGCAGCTTGGGTTCAATCCCCGAGGAAAGTAAGCACTAGTAGGGATACCGTAGACATCCATGGGGATACAGAAAACAGTTTATTTATTAGCTGTTTAAATATACGGGTGTGCTATAGAGGAGTCATGTCCTTGCGGGGCACTTAGCGACGGCGCGCTATGGAGAGTAGATAGCAAATATACAAAAGTTTACAAAAAAAAAAAAAGAAAAAAAAAGTTTTTGCACACACCACTTTGTGACCTCACCAATTTTCTAATAATTTTTGCTGGTCAGCCACTTTGGTGTGTGCGAAAACTTTTTTTTTGGTAAACTTTTTGTATTTGACGCTACACTCTACTTGCGACTATAACTAAACCGTTTTCTGTATCCGTTGAGGATGTCTACGGTATCCCTACTAGGAATTGCAATCGTGGGGTTTGAACCCAACCCGCTCCAACCTATGCCCGTCCAATCAACAGGTAAGAACCTCCATCTGCGGTACAATACCCAGAACTGAAACCTACTAGCCCAACCGCAAGCTTGGTATCGCCTACGTCTTTTCGGAATCAGCCCCTCTGACCACTTTCCAGCCCTTTTGCTAACCCTTATGAAAACGTAACCCCCAAAGAAAAGAACAACCTCCGCCGCTACCACTCTCCGCTCTGAGCCTCCCCTAGGTAATTTTATGGCAGTCAAGCAGGCCACCTCCACCCCCTCCCCTTCCAACGACAATCGTCTCATCCGCGCCATGGCCTATGATATAGATATGGTATTCCATAAACCATCCCGGAGACTCGAAACCTAAATATCATGAGCACAAAGGAAATAAATGATAGTGTTTGACCGAGATACAACTCCACCGCCTAACCAACAACCGGATCCAACCCCCTGCCATTCTAGCGGCGCGGTTCGATAGATCTCCCCGGTATGGGTGCGATATCGTCCTCCCGGTCCTCCTAAACCAAAACCAAAACTTCCAACACCACCCGACCGAGCACCAACGCCATGAGTTGGGCCGCTTGCAATGGGCGACCCCCCCCATCCTTGACACTAATGCAAGCCACTCCTAAAAACCAACGCCACTCCTCATCCCAACGCCACTCCTCAACGCCACTCCCAAAAACCTAAGCCACTCCCAATACCCAAGCCACACTCCTCACCCAAGCCACACCGTACCTCCCATGCGCCACAACCACATGCGCCGGCCCTAGCCACAAGACTAAGCCACCCCCTCACCCGCGTCCTACACGCCTGCTAGGATTACCGAAGTAAAATAAGCCCCGTAACCGAATCCGAAGGTGACAAAAAGTCGTGACAGCGTTCGTAAACGTTATCCCTAGATGGAAGACGATTAAAAATGATGAAAAGGGATGCGAGATACCTTGAACACCAAAGATTTCTAAACCATCGTGATGGTAAAGAAGACTTGAAGCCATCGTGAGATAGGAATCAAGGACCCTGAGTCGCCCACTGGAAAGATATGACACGTCACAAGGAGGTGAGATTTCAATCGCTGGGGTTGTAGGAGTGACGGAGGATGTGCGAAAACTTTTTTTTTTTTCTTTTTTTTTTTTTTTTTTGTAAACTTTTCGGCTTATATTTGTCTAGCTAAATCATAAATAACTACTACAAATATCCTAGCTCTACGGGCTTTCTGTACCTAACATAGGTGTCTGCCCAATTCCAATTCGCCGTCTCACCGATCCTTCGACAAAATTCAACAACACCCGAATTCCTTTCCTCAGGGACACACACAGCCGGTAAAATCGCCTCAAAACCAATAGCCAGAACCTAGTCGTAAGGAAATCCCATACCTCCCTAACCAGCCTGTCTCCGGAAAGCATCACCTGGTCCAGCCCTCGATACCCTAAATAATTAGAAAATAACAAAATAATACACTGGAAAAAACACCACTCTCAGCCTCCCCGAAGTCAAACGGATAACAAGCCCAGCCCTGTTTATTTAATTTTTAACCGGGTATCCTCCTCCGGAACGGTAGCAAAAACGTAGCCTGGTTAACCTCGAGCGCTCCTGTGTATCGGGGATTATCGAACCTCTCCGGATCCCATCATTGGCAACTCTTACTGCCTCCTATACCCATAACCTCTACCTCTACCTCTACCCTCCAGTCCATAACCGTATCCTCCAGGACCGACGCTGTGAGTTGGGCCACTTGCAATGGGTGACCCCCCCCACCCCCGACCCCTAACAATATACCCTCCTCTTCCTGCATTCCTCGGTCCCATCGGAACCGAGTCTCCTACACCCCACACCGCCAATCTACCACCATCCCTAGCCGGACCCGAAGGCGCAACTATGACTTCTCTCCCACCAACCTCCACAACCACATCCTCGTCGGAATCCATCTCTTCCTCAACTCTTCTCCTCTTATAACCCACATCAACCGAGACAACTTCAGGTAGTCGCACTACAGCCCGACTCACCTGCTCCTCCTCGCTTACCACACTCTCAGCCACAACTTCCGCCACAGCAGCCACAGTGTGTGCCACCTCTATCGGGTCAGCCACCACCCCTGCACTTGCTACAGCGAACGCCACAGCCTCAGCCACCTCCGCTTTCTCCTCTTCCTCCTTTTGCCTCGCCTCCAACACCAGACGATGATTCCTCTTGGAAAGCACCGAAACATGATGCCGAAGACGATCTATCTCCTTTTCCATCATCGTCATCTTCTCAACCAACTCCCCTATCACCAAACCCGTTCTAGCTACCTTAGTAGCCGGAAAAAACGTAGAACCTCGCTTAGCCATCTGTTCCTAATAAATAGTACTATGGGAAGATGAGGGACTTAAAATAGTAGATGAAAGAGATAAATTATCTCTTAAAAACAAAAAAGACTTAGAGGAATATTCCTGAAAGAATAAAGACTTGAGGCAATCGTGAGATGGTTCCCAAGGATCCTGGTTGGTCAAAACCCAGAATGTGACGAGTCACTCGGAGTTGAAATTTCAATCGCTGGAGGTGTAAGAGACACGGTGGATGTGCGAAAACTTTTTTTTTTTTTTTTTTTTTTTTTTTTTTGTAAACTTTTTGTATTGACGCTACACTCTACTAGCGACTAAACTAAACCGTTTTCTGTATCCTTTAGGATGTCTACGGTATCCCTACTAGGAATTGCTTCGCGGGGCTTGAACCCGACCCGCTCCAACCTATGCCCGCCCAATCAACCGGTAAGAACCTCCATCTGCGGTACAATACCCAGAACAAAACCCTACTATCCCAACCGCAAGCTTGGTATCGCCGACGTCTTTTCGGATTCCATCCCTCTGACCACTTTCCAGTCCTTTTCCTAACCATTATGAAAGCGTAACCCCCAAAGAAATAAACAACCTCCGCCGCTACCACTCAAACCCTGAGACAACCCCTAGGTTATTTTACGGCCGCGAAGTAGGCCACCTCCACCCCCTCCCCTTCCAACGACTATCGTCTCATCCGCGCCATGGCCTATGATATAGGTAATGTATTCCATAAACCATCCCGGAGACTCTAAACCGAAATATCATGAGCATAAAAAAAAATCTCAAAGATAGTGTTGACCGAGATACAACTCCGCCGCCTAACCAACAACCGGATTCAACCCCCTGCCATTCTAGCGGCGCAGTTCGATAGATCTCCCCGGTATGGGTGCGACATCGTCCTCCCGGTCCTCCCAAACCAACTCAACACTCCAACACCACCAGACCGAGCATCAACGCCATGAGTTGGGCCGCTTGCAATGGGCGACCCCCCCCATCCTTGACACTAATGCAAGCCACTCCTAATCCAACGCCACTCCTCATCCCAACGCCACACACCAACGCCACTCCTGTTCCAACGCCACTACCCAAACCAAGCCACACTCCTTAACCCAGCCACATCGTTCCTCCCATTCGCCACAACCACATGCGCCGGCCCTAGCCCTAAGGCTAAGCCACCCCCTCACCCGCGTCCTACACGCCTGCCATAATTACCGAAGTAAAATAGGCCCCGTAACCGAATCCGAAGGTGACAAAAAGCCGTGACAGCGTTCGTAAACGATATCCCTAGATGGAAGACGATTAAAAATGATAAAAAGGGATACAAGATACCTTGAACACCAAAGTATTCTAAACCACCGAGATGGTAAAGAAGACTTGAAGCCATCGTGAGATAAGAATCAAGGAACCTGAGTCGCCCACTGGAAAGATATGACACGTCACAAGGAGGTGAGATTTCAATCGCTGGGGTTGTAGGAGTGACGGAGGATGTGCGAAAACTTTATGCCTGTTGCTTGTACTCTGATGTGCTGCTTCGGGTTGGGCGATGTGTTGGTGTTTCCACCAATCCATTCGTAAGGCTTGATGTTCGGTACTTATAGACTCGAGTATATACCAAACTAGCCGATTCCACCAGAGGTGCTCTAGGCTGTTCATCCGTCGCGGGGCGAGGATTGTGCTAGCTGTACCACAGGATAGAGCTCAGGGAGGTGTGGTACCGGTATTTACCAGCGATGCGGCAAAGGGGGTGTTGTGGGACAAATTTGGGGGATATTAATCAGCCCGTGTTGTAGCATCCATGAGGTCCTACAAAAGACCCCGCTTTCTTCAGCCCCCAGTAATTCTACTAGCTAACTAACTCATCATCCATTGTTAACAATATCCTGAGCAATGAAAAACAGAAAATGTCTCAACATTTCAGTAATAATATCAACTCTTTAAACACCGCCATTAACGTGTGGAGCATTGCTGATGACCGGTCTCAAATCTTGACTTGGCTATCGCCTCTAGAGCCCAGGCTACGGCACCAGGACATCCGAGACCGCCGAGTCGAGGATGTAGGGGAATGGCTCTTACAAACTCAGGAATTTAGAGGCTGGCACGCTGGTAGTGGGGGAGGTGAATCCAGTGATGCAGTTTTATTTTGCTATGGTGATCCGGGTGTGGGGAAGACTTATATAAGGTAACAAGGGCGAACCCCGAGGGATGAAAGGAAGGGGGCAATTAATGACAAGCCGTGATATTAGCTCATTGGTGATAGACACCCTATGCGATCAGGCCGGCGGGCAAAATGTCTCCGTTGCATGCTTTTATTTTGACTTCGCAGCCCAAAAGGAGCAGTCATCGACGAGTATGTTGGGCTCCCTGCTCAAACAAGTTGTGGGCGGGCTAGGAGTGGTACCGGTAGAAATAACGCGAGCTTATGAAGCCCAGAAAACGGTGATTGGTGGACGGGGACCCCAACTTTCTGATATTGTGAAGATGATGCAGACTATCTCTTCCGAGAAGCCAACGCTCATATGTATCGATGCTCTAGATGAATGTGTGGCAGAGCATCGAATCAAGCTGCTCAATTCGCTAAACCAGATCCTTCAGAAGTCTCCCGGCACTCGAATATTCGTGACTGGAAGACCCCACGTTCAGGATGAGATCGAGAGGCGCCTTTCTGGAAGAGTAGCCACTATACGCATCACTCCCAGGAGAGGCGATATCATCAGATATCTCCGTAGTAAGTTGGATGAGGACACAATGCCAGATGCGATGGACGGCAGCCTAGAGGCAGATATTCTGAAGAAAATTCCCGAAGATATTTCGGAAATGTGGGTAGAAGCAACGGCACTCCGGAAGACACCTCAAGTCATCCACTGACCGATAAATATCTAGATTCCTGCTAGTCTCGCTGAATATCGACGCGATTCTACAAGAAACCACCGTCTATCACCGGAGGCAAAGGCTCAACGCAATGACCGATGGGTTGGGGTTGGGGGATGCTTATAGTGCAACGCTAAGTCGGATAAAGGGACAAGGTGGGAGGAAGGCGAGGCTTGGCATGGCGGCGTTGATGTGGATCTCTCACTCGGAGCGTCCCTTGAAGTCCGACGAACTGCGCCACGCCCTAGCAGTCGAGGTAGGGTCACCAAACTTCAATACCGATAATCTCCCTTCTATAGGGACATTACTAGCCTGTTGCCAAGGGCTTGTCGTCGTGGACAAAGGGACTTCCACTGTACGGTTAATTCACTTTACCCTACAAGAGTACCTCCGGGCTAATCCCGAGCTTTTTGGTACAACTCACTCGACAATTGCAGAAACATGCTTAAGTTATCTGAATTCACAGCAGCTGAAGGCGCTCCCAGCCCGCCACTCTCCCGATCTCCTAGGCACACCGTTTCTCGAATATTCCTCTCAGTACTGGGGAATGCACGCAAAAAGGGAGCTCTCAGATTGCGCGAAATTGCTTGTGTTAAAGTTATTTGACGACTATAATAACCATAGATCTACTGGAATCCTCTTGGAAGCACAGGGATATGCTTACCGTATTGATTTCGATAATATCTCCCTGTTCAATGGTCTCCACTGCGCATCCATCTTTGGGATTGACGAGATTGCAGCTGGTTTGGTAGAATTGGAAGGTTATGGTATCAACCAAAAAGACTGCGTGGGTAATACACCTCTAGTGTGGGCTGCTAGGAATGGGCACGAGGGAGTGGTGAAGATACTAGCTAGGCAGAACGACCTCAACCCCGACAAACCAGATAAGTCCAACCAAGAACCACTCTTGCGGGCTGCCGAGAATGGGCACGAGGGAGTAGTGGAATTACTACTCGGTCGGGACGACGTCAACCCTAACGAGCCAGATCGGTTCGGCTATACACCACTCTTACTGGCTGCTCAGAAGGGACATGAGGGAGTAGTGAAAATACTGCTCGGACGGAGTAAGGTCGACCCCGACAAACCAGATGGGTCCGGCCAAACACCACTCTTACAGGCTGCTTGGAACGGGCGTGAGGGAGTAGTGAAAATACTACTCGGACGGAGCGACGTCAACCCCGACAAACCAGATGGGTCCGGCCAAACGCCACTCCTGCGGGCTGCTTGGAATGGGCACGAGGGAGTGGTGAGAATACTACTTGGACGGAACGACGTCAGCCCCGACAAGCCAGATGGGTCCGACCAAACACCACTCCTGCTGGCTGCTCGGGGTGGGCACCAGGGAGTGGTGAATGTGCTACTTGGCCGGGACGACGTTAACCCTAATGGACTAGATCGGTACGGCTATACACCACTCTTGTATGCTGCTTGGTATGGGTACGAGGGGGTGGTGAAAATGTTAGTCAGACGGAGCGACGTCAACCCCAACGAGCTAGATCAGGATGGCTATACACCACTATTGCGGGCTGTTGAGAGTAGGCGTGAGGGAGTGGTGAAAATAATACTCGGGCGGGACGACGTCAACCCCAACAAGCGAGATAGGTCCCGCCGTACGCCACTATTGCGGGCTGTTGAGAGTAGGCACGAGGGAGTGGTGAAAATACTACTCGAGCGGGACGACCTCAACCCTAACGAGCCGGATCGGTACGGCTATACACCACTCTTGCGGGCTGTTGGGAATGGGCACGAGGGAGTGGTCAAATTACTTCTTGGACGGGACGACGTCGACTCCAACGAACCAAATTTGTTCCAAGAAACACCGTTCTGGCATGCTGTCGACCATGGGCACCAGGGAGTGGTAAAGTCACTCCTTGGACGGGACGGCGTCAACCCCAACCGACCAAATGGTTTCGGCCAAACGCCGCTCTTCCGGGCTGCCGGGAATGGAGACGAGGAAGTGGTGAAAATATTACTTGGACGGGATGACGTTAATTGCGACCAGCCGGACATGTCAGGCCGAACACCACTCTGGTGGGCTGCTTATAATGGGCACGATGGAGTGGTCAAATTACTACTTAGACGGGACAACGTCGGCCCTAACGAAACAAACTGGGCCCAGGAAACACCGCTCTGGTGTGCTGCTGAACATAGGCACGAGGGGGTAGTGAAATTACTCCTCCGACGGGACGATGTTAACCCCAACAAACCCAATACGCTCGGCCAAACACCGCTCTTGCGGGCTGCTCAGAGTGGGCGCGAGGAAGTGGTGAAAATACTACTTGGACGGGATGACGTTAATCGTGACCAGCCGGACACGTCAGGCCGAACACCTCTCTGGTGGGCTACTGAAAATGGTCACGCGGGAGTGATGGCTCTACTACAGCCTCCAACATCTTCCACTTCTCATAGCTAAGTTAGGATCTGTGAGCTTCTGTTTAAAGTCTAGAGTAGCATTGCTCGAGGTTATTTCTACTATATTGGGATAAGCCAGTGTAGCTTAAAATTTCCACAACATTTACTTTTATTGCTATTTCTTAGCTCATTCCGTTTTTTTCTACAATTCGTCTGCTCATTCCTCTTTTCTGAAGTGTAGCGTGACAGTTGTTTAGTTACAGAAGGAAAAATATTCGAGTACTGTACTGTACACGTACAGTACAGTGCAAGTATTTCTGACCCCTGTTAAAAGCAACATAAACGCTAGTTGGTAATTAAGTAAACTGTTATGGTGATTGGTTTCCGCCGTAGACATGATTTAATGAAGGTTATCCTTATCTAGAATGTTCCCCAGGCATGGGCTTAAAGGTAAGGTTACAATGCTCTCAGGATATTTTAGTCTTCCCCGCCAAGGAAAATTAATACTCGAGTATAGTAAGGAGTCTATTAACCCTGAAATCAATCCTAATTCTGCGCAGAGTCGTTTGCACTACTAGTAAACCTTCCGCACCGTCTTAGAAGCCGGTCCGTGCATGCCGCTCCATTTCTACAGTAGGAATAATACGGTATCATAGTTAGCCTATGGTAGTATACTTTCTCTAATCTGCCCACACTCAACTTAGTCCCCCGAATAGGCTAAGAAGGCTGCTTTTCTGAAGAGTGCTTAAATGTTTTCATAATCTCTACTTTGAGTCGCAGGCGCGCGGCTCAAATGCTTTAAATCTTTACCTGCGCATAGTAACTAGGTGCATCACGAGTTTTCAAGATATCCGGTATTCTACCTCAATTTAATAGGAGTGATAAAACGGTCCACCATGCTGGGAAATATCGATTTACAAGCGGGTTGAGATATCTCATCTTCCCCGATTCTTCTTTTGCCTACTGCAATTTCTTCCTCAGAGCATTTTGTCCATGTTTAGCTCAGGTGCTACGAACCCATATCATTTCCCGAGCCAGGTAAGGAAAATTTTCCTTGCCGCAGGAGGGTAGTATTCGAATAATATCGTACGACTACTATAGTCCTATAAACTACAGCCGTGAGGTACGATACCGAAAAATCGCTGTCCAAACTATGGAAGTTGATGTCTGGTAATAGCGTCTTTTGCTACTGTCCATGCTGTGGAAAGTGCTGATAAATTAAGGCTCCTTATAATAAGCGGATCCCAGAACACCAACCCGCAGATATTGGAAGGTAGTTTAGCAAAAGACTTGAGGATGAGGCTTAGTAGCATAGGAGATGGATTTTCTGCAGAAGGATGCTACCGAGTGGCTAAGTTAAGCCTATAAAGTTGTTCTAGGGATGTCTGGGGCTAATCGTGTATTTAAAAAAAACCTGAATCAGGTCTTATTTTCCGCTTCTTCGAGCCATATGTAACCCCCTCTAGATCTTGATTTGGATCAAAGGTGTTTTTTACATTGGCTTGGTTAATAGTTTCTAGTATATTCATGGTAGGTTACTGAAATTTATCACATTGGATGGTATTGTAGACTAAAATTCCCATTCAAATACCGTGTTGAAAATGGGGTCTTCGGATATGCACCTTCTACGTATTAGAGTACGACAAAGCTGGTCATTCTCCCTTAGTACCGGTTTCCTACTCTCCGAGTTTGGCTTACCCGATTAGATATTTCCCTCATGTCACCGCTCAATCAATCGACCAGATACGCAATTCTAGTCTCATTTGTTTTCTCTTGTCTTCCATATTGTTTCCTTTAACTTCTTCTCCCCTATATGTTGCTAATTCACTGTATAAATAGTAGGCCTTCCTGGCCCTCTGAGATACAATGAAGTTCTTAAGCATCTCTCATATGCGCATGTTTCCGGCATATAGCTTGACCATTGGCCCATTTTTCAACACACCCAACTTAAAGCAGACGAGTGATTATCCGTGACAGGATTATCAACCAATAGAAGAAATAGTGGTCATAAGTCACTGCTGGACGCAACAGCGGCCGATAGTCGGTTGTGGCGGTTCTTAAAAACAGACTGAAGCCGAGTTCAGATTTTTTTTGCATATACTGTACCAGTCATAGTTTGTGTTCTGGATACGGTATGCGAAGAGTATCGCTGAGGATTTACCCGCTGCCTCGGTTAGCCTGGGGGTAAACTTCGGACGCTAAATAATCCCAAGGCTCTAATTAGAGACTATTCGTCAGCATATCCAAGGACTCTTTGAATTACCGGTGTTATTCAGGTTAGTCAGCCATAGAAACGGAACTTAGTTTTGACAAACTTCTCGATGGGGTGGCTATGGCAGGGGTAGTGACAGTGCTGTGCTTCGCAGTCGTGATGAATATCAGGTGTAGTGTCTCTCTTCACAGAATCTGGTACGAGGTAGGGGAAAGGGCTCTCCGGCCTGTGCCATCACGAAGGGCTCTGGTGTGCTGCTTTGAGCTAGGCAATATATTGGGTTTTCGACAGATTCATCCATAAGGCTCGCTTGATGTGCTTGTATATACCAAGCGAGCCGATTCCACCGGAGGTGTTCGTTCGGCGCGGGACAAGATTTGTACTCGAGTACTGTGCACAAGATAGAACTCAAAGAGGTGTGGTATTTACTAGCGATATTGCGAGGAGGGAGTTGTGGGGATAAATTTGGGGGGGATTCATTGGGCGATGCTGAAGTATCCCTGAGGTTGCACAAAAGGCCCCGCTTTTCTTCAGCCCCGAAGGGATTCCAGCAGTTGACTAACTCCATCACCCAACATCTACAATATCTGAGGCAGCGAAAACAGAAGATGTCCCAATCTTTCAGTCATAATATCAATTCTTTTAACACAACTGTTACTGCTGCCGACAACCGATCTGATATCCTATCATGGATATCCCCATTAGAGCCCAGGCTACGGCACCAGGACATCCAGGAGCGCAGAGTCGAAGATGTAGGGGAATGGCTCTTACAAACCGAGGAATTTAGGAACTGGTGCGCCCGCAGTGCAAGTGAATCTGATGACGCAGTTTTGTTTTGTTATGGAGATCCGGGAGTTGGCAAGACCTATATCAGGTAATGGGGACCAACCACGAAAAATGGAGGGGGAAGGGCAAGTGCTGACAAGCCACGATGTTAGCTCATTGGTGATAGACAGGTTGTGCGATCATGCAGAAGGCCAAAATGTCGCCGTTGCGTGTTTTTACTTTGACTTTGCAGCCCAGAAGGAGCAGTCAGCGAAAAGCATGTTGGGCGCCCTGCTCAAACAAGTTGTGGGCGGGCTGGAAGAGGTGCCGGGAGAAATAGCGAACGCCTATGAAAACCAGAAAAAGCTCATCGGTGGACGAGCACCGCAGCTTTCAGATATTGTGAAGATGCTGCAGACCACTACTTCCGACAAGCGCACATTCATCTGTATCGACGCTCTAGATGAATGCGCGGCAGAACATCGGGTTAGGCTTCTTAGTTCGCTAAACCAAATCCTGCAAAAGTCTCCAGGCGCTCGAATATTCGTGACCGGACGACCGCACATTCAGGATGAAATCGGGAAGTGTCTTTCCGGAAGAGTAAAGGCTGTACGCACCACGCCCAGGCGAGGTGATATCATCAGGTATCTGCGTAGTAGATTGGATGAGGACACAGTTCCGGATGCAATGGACAGTAGTTTGGAGGGAGATATTCTGAAGAAAATTCCCGAAGATATTTCGGAAATGTGGGTAGAAACAACGACACTCCGGAAGCTACCCCAAATCATTTACTGATAGATGCATATCTAGATTCCTGCTAGTCTCGCTGAATATAGATGCGATCCTGCAAGAAACTACAATCTATCACAGGCGGCAAAGGCTCGATGCAATGACCGATGAGTTGGGGCTGGAGGATGCATATGGTACAACGCTAAGTCGGATAAAGGGACAAGGTGGGATGAAAGCGAAGCTTGGCATGGCGGCATTGATGTGGATCTCGCAATCGGAGCGTCCCTTGAAGTCCGATGAACTGCGCCACGCCCTAGCAGTGGAGATAGGATCACCGAACTTCAATACCGATAATCTCCCTTCTATAGGGACATTACTAGTCTGTTGCCAAGGACTTATTACCGTGGATAGGGAAGCTTCCACTGTCCGGCTAGTTCACTTTACCCTTCAGGAGCACCTCCGGGCTCATCCCGAGCTTTTTGGCACAGCCCACTCGGCAATGGCAGAGACCTGCTTAAGTTATTTAAATTCGCAGCAGGTCAAGGCTCTTTCAACGAAGCCCTGTTCCGACTTCCGAAGCAAACCGTTTCTCGAATATTCGTCTGTGTATTGGGCAAGGCACGCAAAAAGGAGCCTTTCGAATTGCGCGAAACTCCTTGCACTAAAGTTATTCGACGGCGACTACAATAATCACATATCCACTCAAATCCTCTTAAAAGCACAGGAATCGTATAGTCACCGCATTAATTTTGATAAGCTTTCCTTGCTCAACGGTCTCCACTGTGCATCCATATTTGGGATTGAAGAGCTTGTAGCGTGTTTGGTAGAATTGGAAGGTTGTGATATCAACCGAGAAGACTGTGTGGGTAATACACCTCTCGCGTGGGCTGCTTGGAATGGGCATGAGGGAGTGGTCGAAATATTACTCAAGCGGGGCGACGTCAACTCCAACAAACCAAATCAGGACGAACAAACACCACTCTGGTGGGCTGCCCGCAATGGGCACGAGGGAGTGGTAAAGTTGCTACTTGGGCGGAGCGACGCCGACCCCAACAAACCAGACAAGCGCGGCCAAACACCACTCGGATGGGCTGCCCGTAATGGGCACGACGGAGTGGTCAAAATACTACTCGAGCGGGGCAACGTCAACTCCGACAAACCAAACCAGAACGAACAAACACCACTTTGGTGGGCTTCCCGCAATGGGCACGATGGAGTGGTCAAATTACTACTCGGGCAGAGCGATGTCGACCCCAGCAAACCAGACAAGCTCGGCCAAACACCACTATGGTGGCCTGCCCGCAATGGGCACGATGGAGTGGTCAAATTACTACTCGGACGGAGCGACGTCGACCCCGACAAACCAGGCAAGCGCGGTCAAACACCACTCAGATGTGCTGCCCAGAATGGGCACGAGGGAGTGGTCAAATTACTACTCGGGCGGGACGACGTCGACCCCAACAAACTAGATTGGTGCGGCCAAACACCACTCGGATGGGCTGCCTGCAATGGGCACGACGGAGTGGTCAAAATACTACTCGAGCGGGGCGACGTCAACTCCGACAAACCAAACCAGAACGAGCAAACACCACTTTGGTGGGCTGCCCGCAATGGGCACGAGGGAGTGGTCAAATTACTACTCGGGCAGAGCGACGTCGACCCCAGCAAACCAGACAAGCTCGGCCAAACACCACTATGGTGGCCTGCCCGCAATGGGCACGAGGGAGTGGTCAAATTACTACTCGGGCGGAGCGACGTCGACCCCGACAAACCAGGCAAGCGCGGTCAAACACCACTCAGATGGGCTGCCCAGAATGGGCACGAGGGAGTGGTCAAATTACTACTCGGGCGGGACGACGTCGACCCCAACAAACTAGATTGGTGCGGCCAAACACCACTCGGATGGGCTGCCCAGAATGGGGATGAGGGAGTGGTCAGATTACTACTCGAGCGGGACGACGTCGACCCCAACGAACCAAATGGGCATGGCCAAACACCACTCATGCAGGCTGCTTGGAGTGGGCACGAGAGAGTAGTGACAACGCTTCTCGGACGAGTCGACGCCAACCCTAACAGGTCAGATCGGTACAGCTATACACCACTCTGGTGGGCTGCTCGCAATGGTCACGATGGAGTGGTCAAATTACTTCTCAGACGGGAGGACGTCGACCCCAATGAACCAAATTGGTTCAAGGAAACACCGCTCTTGTGTGCTGCTGACCGTGGGCACCATGGAGTGGTGAAGTCACTCCTCGGACGGGACGGCGTCGACCCCAACCAACCAAATGGGCTCGGCCAAACACCGCTCTTGCGTGCTGCCCGAAATGGAGACGAGGAAATGGTGAAAATATTACTTGGATGGGACGACGTTAATCGCGACAAGCCCGACAAATCAGGCCGAACACCACTCTGGTGGGCTACTGAAAATGGCCGTGTGGGAGTGATAGCTCTACTGCAGCCCTCAACGTCTTCCACTCATGGCGCGACCTAAGCCCGAGGAGGCGTCGCCTTCCTTACCGCCTCCAAATACTGTACGGGTGCCCCTATCTGCCACATCCGCAAGGACCATAATAACCCCATAAACCTTTTTGTCACCCCCACTACCCTCCTCTTGTCCTGTCCAACCCCCTCCTGCAGCTTAAAACCCTGTCTTGTGGCAATTACCACCTTACCCTTTCTCCCGGAGCAAGCTTGCCACAATAAACCCGGTTTAAGTTTTCTTGTTTTCTTAGTGGAAGGTAATGATGCCCAATTGGGATGTATATATTAATCATATACCGACCCTCCATCTGGATTTTTCTTGTGAAGTTAAGTTAGGATTTATGAGCTTCTGTTTAAAATCTGGAGTTTAGCTTTAGAGGGGGGTTATTTCTACAATTGGGAGAAGCTGGTGTGGCTTGAAATTTCCACCACATTTGCTTTTATTGTTATTTCTTGGCTCATTCTTTTTTGCTATAATTTGCTGTTTTCCCTTTCCTCTTCTCTGAAACGTAGACACGATGGTTGTTTACGTACAGAGGGAAAAACAAATATTATAGTTCGGGTATTTCTGGCACCGGTGAAAAGCGATATAAGCCCTAGTTGGTAACTAAGTAACTTAAGGTGTAATATTATCGTGATTAGTTTCCGTCGTGGAGATGATTTGATGAAGGTCATCCTTACCCGGAACGTTTCCAAGGTGTGAGCTTAAAGGTGATATTGGAATGCTCTCCGTGCATTTTAGTCTTCCCCGCGAAGGAAAATTAATACAGTATGGAGTCTCCTAACCATAAAATCAACTCCAATTCTGCAAAGACTCGCTGTGCGCTAAACCTTCCGCACAGTCTCAGAAGCCGGCCCTCGCATGGCGCGCGATTTCTAGAAACAATACTTAACCTACGCGGGTATGCTTCAATCTGCCCACACTCAACCCAGCCCTCCCAATAGGCTAAGAAGGCTGTTCAACTGATATTTTGATAGTCTCTACTTTGACTTATAGGTGGGCGGCTCAAATACTCTAGATCCCTACCGGAAAAACTCGTGTTATCCACTATCTCGGTCAGGCGCCCAATCTCCGTGCTCAGAGGCAATAACCCCTAAGAAGGATTAGTGTTTTCCTTCCACAGTCAAGCCCAAGTGTGCTGAGTGCATCAGATCTCATTAACTAGTATTCGCAGTTTTGTTAACCTATCAAACTAAGCCTATACTGGGCTGACGCAGGGGATTGACGGAGATCAGAGGCCGGGTGGAGATAGTGGATAACACGAGTTTCTGCGGTACTTACGTATGGTAACTAGGTATATAACGAGTTTTTTCAAGTATATCCGGTATTCTACCTCAATTTGATAAGAGTGATCGAACGGTCCACGATGCTGGGCAATATCGATTTGAGGCACCTCATCCTCCTCGAGCCTCCTTTTGCCTGCTTTCAATCTTTTATTTTTCAGTAAAGGTCTCCGATGCCACGGATCCCGAAAATAAATCCCTCCGATGCCACAAGGTCCCTCCGATGCCACAGCTTATTAAGTATCGATCATCAGATAAAGTCAACTTCAGAGATTAGGTGGGCTGGGATCTTACGTACCCGCCAGCAAAGTCTGATCAACGAACTCAGTACTGAACGGTATTTCCTCAACAAGGTCAATATTCTTCGAAGCTCAGCACTGCCTGGGAACCATATACTATGTCAGCACTTTCACAATTGCCAGGTGGACCTTCGGTCGGGCAAATATTCGACAATTTCGATGATCTTAAGGAACTCGTTGAAGACTGGTCTATTAAGGAAAAGTTTTCTTTCATGACCGCTGATAAAGATCGCCATCGGGTAATCTACACGTGTACCGTCCCACACTGTGAATGGCGACTCAGAGCTACTCGCACTGCCAGTGAGGAGAATACCATAGAGGTGACGGTACTGAATTTGGAGCATAGCTGTCTGCCCAGAGAGGGAAGTAAGAGGTACAGTGTAGTAGGGTCAAGCTCTTGGCTCCGCCGACATATCCCAAAGTACCTACATATTACCCACGCTACGAAGCCACGAGAAATTATCGATTGCCTCAAAGTTCAATTTGGGGAGGCCCTTCCGTACAAGTCAGCATGCCGAATCAAAAATCACCTGCTAGAAGATACATTAGAGGGGCAGCGTGAGGGGTTTCGACAGCTACCCGCCTATGTTACGGCTATCCACTCCACCAATCCGGACACCTATATACGACTCTCCAGCAATAATGAAACACATCAGTTTCAGCGAATATTTATTTGTCCTGCTGTATCACGAGAGTCCTTTAAATTATGCCGCCATTTTATCGCTGTTGATGGTACCTTTCTGAAAATGAAATTCATTCAGACTCTCTTATTAGCTGTAACTATCGTTGCTAATGGCCATACTCTCCTTCTGGCTTGGGCCATTGTAGAAAGTGAAAATTCTTCCTCCTGGGAGTACTTTCTTATTAATCTACAACAAGCTATTCCAGAAATTACTGCGAAGACGACAACTCTAATAAGTGACCGTGACAAGGGCCTTACTTCTGCTTCGAATGTATTAGCACCAACAGTTCTTCATGCCTTCTGCTGCCAGCATTTGAAGGAAAACTTTACTACTCTATATGGGAGAGGTTTAAGCTCAAAGTTTTGGGCTATAGCCCGAGCTGAGAGTGTGGAGAAATTCGAAGCCTCAATGCTAGCACTTCAGGAATTAAAGCCTGCAGCAGAACAATATTTATGCAATATTGATCCAAGGCTTTGGGCAAAGGCGCACTTTCCTGGTGATCGGTACGGCCATGATACATCCAATATCGTCGAGTCTGTTAATAATTCATTAAAGCTTGACCGTGAGCTATCTATTGTGCAGCTGCTAAATGCGATATGGCACCGTGTCATGAATCAAAGATTTGAGCGCTATCAGGCAGCTAGTACCTCCCCCCCTGGAGTTCTATATACCAAGTTTTGTACCAAAGTATTAGGAGAAAGCAGAATTTGGGCGAGACAAAACACTGCACAAATGGTAAATGAACTACTTGGGCATGTTACACAACCTAATAGTAATGTTAAGATTGTCAATCTTGAGGCAGCCAGTTGTTCTTGTGGACGGTATCAAGAGAACAGAATTCCATGTGGCCATGCATTAACATGTATAATGCTTCTTCAGCAAGTCAGTCAGTCTATTTATTATTCAGGCCGTTTAAGATACTAATTACTTGATTAGCCTGTTCAAAATTATCTTCCGAACAGCCTTTCTATTGCTACATGGAGGGCTACATATGAGATCAATCTGCTTCCGGTTGATATCACCAATCTTCATTACAACTATGCTGCACTACCTCCTCGGCCAGCACTCTTACCTGCAGAAAATGAGGGACCTATACCAATCGCAGCCCTGGTAGAACCTCCCCTGACGCGCAAACCTCGTGGACGTTCCCGGAAAGAAAGACTCCGTATAGGAGATGTCCGAGTCCCACAGCAGCAGCAGTTAGGAAATTGGTTCGGTGCCATCCAGGATCACGATAATCATCCACGTCCCTTACCGCACTGCTCAACCTGTCGAGGTATTGGACATAACTCGGCAACCTGTCGCAATGCTCATGTATAGATATTGGTTTTTTCTTTCTACTTTTCTCTTTACTTAAGCCACCAATCTTATGTAAACTAGTAGTACCAGTACTCATTTTAATTTTATCTGATCATCATCATCAATACTTAATAAGCTGTGGCATCGGAGGGACCTTGTGGCATCGGAGGGATTTATTTTCGGGATCCGTGGCATCGGAGACCTTTACTGTTTATTTTTTCCCTCTCCGAGAACCCTATCCATGCTTAGGTCAGCGGCACGTCACGGACCTATATGATCTCCTTTTCCAGGTAGGAAAAAAAACTTTGCCTTGCCCTGAGACAGTAGTGTTCAAATACTACCTTGCTTCGCCGTATTATCACTAATACCGTCCCAAGTAAATTAGCCGTAAGGTACGATACCGGAAGAGTTCTATCTCGAGCTATAAATTTGATGCCAGATAATAGTGTGTCCTACTGCTAGAGTCCCTGCTGCGGGGGGCTAATAAATTAAGGTTCCTCACAATGGGTGAACTTTAGATTCCCAAACCACAGATATCGAAAGAGGGTTTGACAAAAGACTTAAATGTGAGCCTTGGTAGCAAATGAGGAGGATTACGCACGGGGGACGCTATTGAAGTGTCAAGCTATGCCCACAAAATTCTTACCGGCGATGCCGGGGGTAATCGCGCATTTAAAAACTTAAATCGGGCTACGGGTAACTTAATTCCCTCTTCTCCCATCTTGGTTGAGATCAAAGATTGTTTTTTACTATTGATCAGTTTACTACCTCTAGATTTACGGCAAGTTGCCATACGGTATCATATTGAATGTCATTGTGCTCTGATATGCTATGTAAAAATTAATTGTCATACCATGCGAAGACTGAACTTAACGAGTGATGATCTGTGATGGATATACAAAATATGGAATGGAAATCGTAGTGACAACTAAGTCATCTACTCATCATGGGGAATAGCGGCTAATTGTGGAAGTTTCTATGAACAGACTAGATCAGAGTTGGGGTTTCTTTTTTTTTTTTGGTGGGGGGTTTTCTTTGCACCTACTACACTGTTCGGAGTTGTTGTGTCTATGTTTTGGGGCATAGAATATTAAAAGTGGCATCGGAGATTTTACTCTATAAGCTCGGTTAGTCGAGCGGTAGATTTTAGATCCTGAATGATCGTGAGATCAGCCGGCTAACAGTATTTCATTTTAGTGAACTCCTCCACTGCTGGAAAGATGGGGTAGTATATGGTAAAGTCAGTAAGCTACCATGGTAGCGCACTGCGTTATGCTATACGGCTGCTATACCTGGTAGCCTCGGTTGATATCAAGAGCAGGTTATTATCTTTTCACAACACCCAGCACGGGTTGTGGGAAGAGATTTTAGGAGTGCATTGACACCACTAAGAACTATATGGTGCTGCCTTAAGCTAGGTGGTATGTGGATTTTCCGTGGACTCATTTGTAAGGCTTAATGTGCTTGTAAATATGCCAAGTTAGATGATTCCACCGGAGGTGCACTAAGGTGTTTGTTCATTGAAGTGCAAGATTGGTGCTCCGCCACAGGATAGAACTAAGAGAGGTGTTATTTGATACCGATACAGTAGGAATAAAAAGGGTGTTGCAGGAGCAAATTTAGGGAGATTGATTGAGTGGTTGAGGCGCCCATGAGGTCCTACAAAACACCCTCCTCCTCTCTTTGCTCCCGAGCGGTTTTAGCAGGCACCTACTCCATCACCACTGCCCATAATATCATAAGAATCGAAAAACGGAAAATGTCTCAACCAGCAATAGTACCAACTTTTGAACACCGCCATTAACGTGTGGAACTACTGTACCATTTCGGGTAGCCGGTCTCAGATTTTGACTTGATTATTGCCCCCAGAGCCCAGGCCACACTATAAGGACATTTAAGACCGACCAGTGGAAAATTTAGGGGAATGGCTCTTAGAGACTAGTTCAGAAGCTGGTGTGGCAGTAGTGGAAAAGTGAGTCCGATGAGGAGTCTTGTTTTTTTTGCTATGGGGATCCGGGGGTCGGCAACACATATATTTAGCAATGGGACGAACCTTGAGGAATGGAAGGAAAACAGCGAGTCCTAGCAAACCGTGATATTAGCTCATTGGTGATAGAAAACTTGTGGGATTAGGCCAAAAAGCAATATCTCGCTGTTGTGAGCTTTTAGTTTTAGCTGCCGAAGAGGGGCATTCTTCGGCGAGTATGTGGGGCGCCCTGCTCTAATAGCCTTTTGATGTGTTAGACGGGGCACCGGGGAAATATCGCAGACTTGTGAGGATTGGAAAGTCATTGGTGGACGGGGACTTCGACTTTCCAATATTGTGAGGATGCTGTGAAGTTAGACCACTTCTTCCAAAAAGCCTACATTCATATGATCGAAGCTCTACTGGTGGTAAATTTGTGGAAGAACATCGACTCAACCTTCTTAATTCGCTGAACCAAATGCTCCGACAGTCTTCAGGCACTCGAATATTGGAGCCTACAAGACGGCACACTCGGAGTGAATGCGGGAAGTATCTTTCTGGAAGAGCAACGACAATACCGTACGCATCACCTTTGGGAGAGGTGATATGGTCAGATATATTCATTCCAGGTTGGGTGAGGATCCAATCCCGAGAGAGCAAATATCGTATCCTGAAGAACATTCCGAAGGTATTTCCGAACTACCGGCATGTGCAGCAGCAACGGCGCCCAGGAAACTACCCCGAATTGTCCACTAACCCAGTAACCGATGCACTCGAGTAGACCCAGATCCCGCTAGTCTCGCTAAGCATCGATCCGATCCTGAATGAAACCATCATCTATCACAGATGACAAATGCTCAACGCATAGGAATGCACATATCAATTAAGGACTCGCCTAAACCTCATGCGCGGATTTTCTTATGTATTGTATTCGAGCCAGAGCTTGTGAGCCTTTATTCATAATCCCGAGTTTGAGATTGGTCTACCGGTATTCCTATGATGTTGAGCTAAGGCTGTGTGTCTTGAAATTTCTATTATATTGACTTTGGTTATTGCTTTTTGTTGGCCGCATATTTATCTTTTTTCATAGTAGAATTTGCTTCTCCTTCCCTCCCCTCTGAAATAGACATGACAGTCGCTCATAGAGAGGACAAAATCTAGCATCTAGATATTTCTGAGGCCCCTGCGAAGCGACAAAACCCAACAAGGACTAAGGGCAACCATTCCCTTACCACAGGTGTGAAAACGAAAAGGTTGCGATGCTGTGCCAAACGGTCATTTGAATGAGCCAATGGAACGGAACCGTCGCATCCAAACAGGCCCTACTTTGAGTAAGGCTCTGGGGATACTTACTTGTATGGTGCAACACGTGATTAAATAAAGAGGTAAGGTGGGGAGAAGGCGAGGCTTGGCATGGCTGCTTTTGCCGAGCCGTGATTTGACCCCAGAATCGCAATAGCCACGATATTCCTTCAATAAGGGACCTTACTCGCCTATTGCTAAGGACTGGCTGTAGACAAGCAAGCTTCCATCGTGTGGTTAACCCGCTCTACCCTTTACGAATGCCTCAGGCTCTTCCAAAGCTTTTTAGTACTCGAGTACATCTTACTTTACTATTGCGGCCCCCTTTAGCTATCTGAATTTCTCAGCAGGCCAAGCTAGTCTCGCAATCTCTAACTTGCACTCCCTCTCGACTTCACCCTTTCTCTCAAATAATCCCATTTGCGTTGGGGAATCCACAAAAAAGAGACATTCTAGATTCTGCGAAATTGGTTGCGCTGAAGTTACTTAGCGACTCTATTAACATATCCACTAAAATCCTCTCGAAAACACAGAAACCGAGCGTTTACCGTATTCATTTCGATTAGCTTTCCCGGTTCAATGGTCTTCGCCGTGCATCCGCCCTTAGGATATATTTTATTGTAGCGTGTTTGGTAGAGGTGGAAGGCTGTGATATCAAGCAAAAGACAGCATGGGTGATACACCTCTTGCATGGGCTGCTAGGAATGGGCACGAGGAAGTGGTGAGAGTACTACTCAGCCGGGACGACGTCACTCCCGACAAGCCAGATGAGTCCGGCAAAACACCCCTCATGCGGGCTGCCCGGAACGGCCACGAGGGAGTTGTGAAAATACTGCTCGGACGAGACGACGTCAATCCCGACAAGTCAAATATGTACGGCCAAACAGCCCTCTTCCGTGCTGCCGAGTATGGGCACGAGGGGGTGTTGAAAGTACTACTTAGCCGGGACGACGTCACCCCCGACAAGCCAGATGAGAACGGCCAAAACACCACTCATACGGGCTGCCTGGAATGGACACGAGGGAGTTGTGAAAATGCTGCTTGGATGAGACGACGTCAGCCCCGACAAGCCTGACGATGACGGCCGAACACCACTCTGGTTCGCTGCTTTCCATGGGTGCGAGGGGACGGCGAAAATACTACTCGAACGGGACGACGTTGATCCTGACAAGTCAAATATGTACGGCCAAACACCCCTCTTCTAGGCTGCCCAGTATGGACACGAGGAGGTGGCGAAAGCACTACTTAGCCGGGACGACGTCACCCCCGACAAGCCAGATGAGAACGGCCAAACACCGCTCATACGGGCTGCCTGGAATGGACACGAGGGAGTTGTGAAAATGCTGCTCAGACGAGACGACGTCAGCCCCAAAAAGCCCGACGAGAACGGCCAGACACCGCTCTTCATGGCTGCTTACAATGGACATGGGGGAGTGGTGAAATTACTACTCGGAAGGGACGATGTCAGCCCCAACGATCCAAATAAATCCGGCCAATCACCACTCCGGTGGGCTACCAAAAATGGCCGCGCAGAAGTGGTGGCTCTACTACAGCCTCCAACCTCTTCCACCCACAGCGCGGCCCAAGCCCGAGAGGTGCCGCCTTCCTTACCGCCTCAACAACCTTACTGATGCTCCTATGTGCTATTTTCGCAAGGACCGCGGCAACCCCGTAAACGCGTTCGCCGCCGCACTGCCCCCCTCCACTTATTCCGCCTAACCTTTTCCTGCAGCTTAAAACACTACTGTATCTTGTGGTTGTGGTCATTTTACCCCCCCCCCCGGAGCAAGCCTGCCACAAAACTCCTAGCTTACGTTTCTTTTCTTTTCTTGGTGGAAGGAAATCATACACAATTGGAATGCACATACCGATCACATACCCATCCGACCCTCTATCCAGATTTTGCTTGTGGAGTCAAGTCAGGAGTTGGGAGCTTCTGTTTAAAGTCTAGAGTTTAGCGTTAGTCGAGGCTATTTCTATTGTACTGAGATAAGCTGGTGTAGCTTAAAATTTCCACAACATTACTTTTATCGTTATTTCTTGGCCCATTCTCTTTTTCCTACGATTTGTTTCCTCCTTTCCGAAGTGTAGACACGACAGCCGTTTAGTCATAGAGGGGGAAACATGAAGTAAAAATATTTCTGGTGCCTGTGAAAAGCTACGTAAATGCTAATTGGAAATCAATATACGTATAGTGGTTGGTTTCCGCCATGGAAACGATTAAGTGAAGGTCATCTTTATTCGGAACATTTCCAAGGAGTGAGCTTAAAGGACGTTGGAATGCTCTCCACGCATTTTAATCTTGCCGGTTAAGGAAAACTAATAGAATAAGATGTCTTCTAATTATGTAATTAACTCTAATTCTACAAAGACTTACTGTGGGCCAAACTGTTAGAAACCGCAGTGTAATGGCCACGCTGGTGCGCCTACGCACTAGCCAAAGGACGCGCAAGCTATAATATGAAAATATTTTCACACCCCAGGCTTTCTTTTCTTACTGTCATTTTCTCTGTACACCTTGCTTCCTTTTTACTTGTTTCCTTCGTTCTTGCCTTTCATCAACTCATCACAATCCCTCATGGTCGTCATCTCTGCTTAATACAAGCTTTGTATCTCCCCTTAAACCATTCCACTCTTGCTGAGTAAAACCCTGACCATTGATCATTACCTCCAGATTAAATATTTTAAGCACAAACCTTCAGCCCCCTGTCTTAAGAGCCAGTTAGTGCCTGGTGTGTGATTTCTGGGAACAATACTTAGCCTATAAGTTAGTAGGATACTTTCCGCAATCCGCCCACACTCAAGCCAGTCCCCCGAATAGGCTAAGAAGGGGGCTTTTCCAAGGAGTGCTCAAAAAGCATTCTTATAATATCTACTTTTGGTTGCAAGTGCCTAAGATCCCTACTTATGTATTTTAACCAGGTACATAATGAGCTTTTAGGGTATGTCTGCTATTCTACCTCAATTTGAAGAGAGTGGTTTAACTATATTGGCTTGGCTAATAGCTTCTAGTAGGTTCATGGCAAGTTGCTGAATTGTATCATGTTGGATGGTATTGTATGCTAATGAAAATTACCATTCGAACACTATCCTTAGACGAGTGATTATCTGTGACAGCGTTACAAACGGGCAGAGGAAATAGTGGTCATAACTAAGCAACCTGCTTGGAGATAACAACTGCCAATTGTAGTAGTTCTTATGAATAAATTGAGGCAAAGAGGAGGGTTTTTTTTGTACATTCTGTGCTAATTGTGGTAGTTTTGTTTGTGTTCAAGATAGGGTATAGGAAGAGCAGCACTAGAGATTTACTCTACGACCTTGGTTGACCCAGAGAGAAACTTTGGATTTTCAATCATCCAAGACTCCAATAGGCGACGATTTCTTTAGGCTATTTAAGGATTATTGGGATTACTATTCAGGTTAGTTGGCGGTAGAAACGGAACTTCATTTTGCTGAGCGTTTTGATGGTATGATAGGTAATGGCAGAGATAGCAACAGGACGCAGTTGGGATGAATCTCAGAAGCATAGTACTTATCTCCACAGAATCTGGTATGAGGCAAGGGGAAGAGCTTCCCGGCCTGTTCCGGCATTATGAAGTACTCTGGCGTATTGCTTTGGGTTGGGCGATGTGTTGGTTTTTCGACGAATTCATTCACAGGGCTTGATGTACTTATATACTCGAGTATAGACCAAACTAGCCGATTCCACCGGAAGCGCTTTCGGGTGTTCATCCGTCGCGGGGTGGAGTTTGTGTTGTGCCACAGGATAGAGCTCAGAGAGGTGTAGCATTGCTACCGATACAGCAAGAATAGAGAGGGTGTCACTGGAGTAAATTCAGGGGAGGTTAACTGGGCGGAGCCGAGACGCCCACGAGGTCCCACAAAACGCCCCGCCTCTCTCTAGTCCCTAGCAATTTAGCGGGTACCTACTCCGTCACCACTTCCCAAAATATCGTAAGGAGCGAAAAATAGAAAATGTCTCGACCTTTCAGTAATAATATCAACTCTTTGAACATGACCATTAACGTGTGGAACAACTGTACCATTTTGGGTAGCCGGTCTCAAGTTTTCCCCTGGTTATCTCCTCTAGAGTCTAGGCTACACTATAATAGCATTCAAGACCGACCAGTTGAACATTTAGGGAAATGGCTCTTACAGACTGAGGAGTTCGGAAGTTGGTGTAGCAGTAGTGGGGGAGGTGAAGCCCACAAGGAGTTATGTTCTGCTAGGGAGATCTGGGAGTGAGTAATAGGAGGGGGAGAAAAGTGAGTCTTGGTAAACCGTGATATTAGCTCATTGGTGATAGAAAGCTTGTGCGATTGGGCCAAAGGACAAGATTTCGCCGTTGTGCGCTTTCATTATTTGCCGCCGAAGAGTGGCATTCACCGGCGAGTATGTGGCGCGCCCTGCTCAAACAGCCTATGGACAGGCTGGACACCGGGCGAAATATCACAGACCAGTGAGGACCAGAAAGTCATTGGTAGATGGGGACTTTGACGTTCCGATGTTGTGAACATGCTGCAGACTACCTCTTTGGAAAAGCCCACATTGATATAATCGAAGCTCTGCCGGTAGGTAAATTTGTGAAAGAACATCGAGTTGAGCTTCTTAACTCTCTAAAACCAAATGCTCCGACAGTCTTCAGGGACTCGAATATCGGAGCCTACAAGACGGCACATTCAGTATGAAGGCAGGAACCATCTTTCTGGAAGAGTAACGACAATAGGCATCACCTCTAGGAGAGGAGATATTATCAGATATATCCATTCCAGGTTGGATAATGATTCAGCCCGGAGGAGGCAGATATCCTAAAGAACATTGCCAAGATATTTCGGAACGAGCGGGTATGCGCAATGCAACGGCACTCCGGAAGCTACCCCAAGTCCACTACCGTAATCGTTGTATACTTGAGTATCTAGATTCCTGCTAGTCTCGCTAAGTATCGATCCGATCCTGCAAGAAACCACCATCTATCACAGACGACAATTACTCAACGCATAGGAATGCACATATTACATACCCGCCTACACCCCTGCGCAGATTTTTTTTATGTACCGTACTCAAGCCAGGGCTTGTGAGCCTTTATTCAAATCTACTATAGAGTTTGGGATAGGTGAGGGGATACCGATGTTCCTACGATATTGAGATACGCTGGTGTGTCTGTTTCTTGAAATTTCAATTATATTGACTTTGATTATTGCTTTTTTTATTTGGCCCTTTTTTTCGCGGTAGAATAGTTACATGTTTAGCTCATATACTGTCTAGTATATAGATTAAAGCCCATTATCTAACTGACTTTCTTTGACCGTCAGCACTGTCTCTGGTTGCTAGATGGCTGTCTATGTGAACGGGCCCTAAGTATTGTGTTTCACACCCCTGTCTTCTTTCCTTCTCCTCCTTTCGCTCTCCACTTCTTTCTCCCTTTATACAACTTTCCCCATGTCTTCCCTTTCTATCATGTTATGGCAATCAATCATGGTTTTCATCTCCGCTTAATACAAACTTTGTCTCTCCACTTAAGCCGCTCTACTCCGCTCTACTCCGCTGCGTAAAACCCTCTCCGTCGATCATTACCTCCACATCAAATATTTTCTACAAGATCCCTACTTGTGTATAGTAACTAGATGCACAGCGAGTTTTTCAAGTATATCCGCTATTCTACCTCAATCTGGTGCGAGTGAACAGTCGGCTGTGCTGAGAAATATCTATTTACGAGCAAGTTGAGATATCCCCTTGGGTCTCCTCTTGCCCACTACATTTTTTTCTTCCTCTCAGAGCATTTTGTCCATGTTCAGGTCGGGTGTCACGAATCTACCGTATATCATCTCCCGAGCTAGGTAGGAAAACCTTGCTTTTCCCTAGGACAGTAGCATTTGAATACTACCTTATTTTGCTATATTATTACTAATACCCTCCTATAAACTACAGCCGTAAGGTGCAATACCGAAAAACGGGATCCCGAACTATGAAATTTGATCCCGGGTAATATCGTCTGTTACTACTGGATTTTATGCTGCAGAAGGTACCGATAAATAAAGGTAGTCATGCTTGCCCTTTAGGACGGAATATTAAGAGTGTCACCAGAGATTTACTACTCTGCAGCCTTGGTTAGTTGAGTTGTAAATATTGAATCCTAGGTTCTTATCGGAGACTGTACATTAGCATATTACAGCCATTTACAAATATTTTGTCCAAGGAGCCGTGAAGGTCTTTTTTTTTTGAGGGGGGTGAATATAAGTGGGGTAGACTATTGTGCACAATACCACTGTAGTAAGAGTATATGCGTTTGGAAAATTGGGACGAGAGTAAGTCGTGATGGCAGTAAGTGCAAAAGTAAATTCTATGAAAACTTTCATATACACTCTCCCCCCATTTTCCCAACACATGCACTCTTCCTACATTTAATATCGCGTACTCTAGTCTATCCCACTTATTTTCAACCAAAAAAAAGACCTTTTCCAGCCCCTTGGACAAAACATTTGTAAATCTCTATATTATGTGATTCATTGAATTATTCTTGAGACTACCGTACGGTACGGGAACGAGCACCGTACTTACCGATAACCCTTGCGACATTTTCGTAAGGACTGCAACAGCTCCATACAGTGTTGGCAGTGACCATGGCTGACGTATTGACCGGTCTTGACTATGACTATGGTGACCAGTAGTCAGCAAAGGGGGGTGATGAGGGGTGATGGGGGTCAGGGTTTCCTTGGCACATCCGGAATTAGAGAACCGCTCTTTTTAACCATTTGATTTATTCAGTTACAATATTATAATGTCTATCAGGGAGAAGGGGAAAGAATGACAATTTTATCTTGCTTCCAAGAAAACAAATTCACAAAACTGTAGTTTGATGACACCCAAACTTTGCGTTCAAACCCTAACCCACCATACCTCTGACCCCTGCTGTGATCAGTCCTGACCACTGGTCATGGCACTGGGGGGTGACCGGTGACTACCTGATTTTCCGGGTGGCCAGTGGTCACTGCCAACACTGGCTCCATACACGTGTTTGCCGTCGCCGGCGCCTCCCCCCTCTAATCACCGCCCAACCTGTGGCTTACCACAAGTAGTGGTAATTGCCGTTGTGCCTTTCCTTCCGCGTAAACCTACTGTAGAAATTCACTTTCAATATTTCCCCTTAGTCCAAGGAAATCTAATATGTACCAGGTAGTCATATCTCCTCCTGATCCAAGAATACGATCTAATCTATATTGATATCAGTCTCCGTGATGATATGTACACTGCCTGCATCTTTCATCACACTGGTCAAGGATTACCCTACCTGAACATGCTCGGCATTGTTTCTCCTTTTATTGCTTCAGTCCGTCTTTATCTCTTCCCTTTCCTTCCCCTATCCACCATCCATCCCACTCTTCTTCTTTTATCCCCCTCTTCACAATTTATCTACACTCCCCCCTTTATTCAAAATATTTATTCCCTTTTGACCCCATACCTACCACCTATTTCCCCACTTTGTTCTCTGGCAAATTACGCCAGACAGCTAATAACTGTGCCAAGGTTGCGGCATGCGGCCGCAACCCCCGGATGTTTGCCGGCTCACAACCTGGGGCACTCCTCCAGAGTGCCTGCCAGCTCAACGCAACTTTGCGGCTCAACACAACTTTGTGGCTTACCATAGTAAATTTGTGGCTCAACACCACTTTGTGGCTCAACATCACTTTGGGGCTAAGCATGGCACTCTTGCCTGATGCAACTTTATTGCTCAAGAAATATAAAAGTTAATAATTAAGTGACAAGCAAGGTTGCAAACATGGGTGTAAACCAGAATATTTAATTTAATACATTTTTTATGTCACATTGAGCCACAATGTTATGTTGAGCCACCAAGTTTCTATAGTAAGCCACAAAGTTGTGTTAAGCCACAAAGTTGCGTTAAGCTAGCAGGCACTCAGGAGGAGTGCCCCAGGTTGTGAGCTGGCGAACATCCAGGGGTTGCGGCCGCACGCCGCAACCTTAGCACAGTTAGCTCTAGGAAGATATCATACGAATGCAACGGTGTAGCCAGTGTCGTGTAGACAAGCCAGAGGAGAATTTTAATCGCCTGAGAACCGGAATCTTGAAAAGGTCTTGCAGAACTTGCTTGGTAAGATCTCCAACCTATAATTCTTAATCTGTTATTTGCTACCTTATGACTAATTCTCTGAATATTATGAGTAGGAGAGAAGACGGAATGTGCGCAGGCAAGTACTCCCACTCCCCCAAAGTGCTAAAATGGAACCAGTTATCCATGATGCGGTACATATCGAATCACAAAGGTGTAGGTTGTGTCAGCACCTGAGAGCCATTGAGGATTTCGATCTGGATCTCTCTGGAAATCGCAGACTTTCCTGTCGCGATTGTCTGGTAAGTTTCCAACCTTTTACAAGATGTCTGATATTATTTACAAGAATAATACTAATTAAATTGCAATGGATTATAGGATGCTCAACATAGTGTCAGGGGGGAGGCAGTGGAAATGAGTATTGTACTATTTGTGCCTACCCCCAATCCTCAAATCATTGAAGGTCAAGTACTTGCTCCCTCTGTACACTTGGCCTTTGTGGAAAATCGAGCAAGATGGAAGGCCCATAACCTCAGCAGGATGGAGGTCCAATGTGGCGCCTGCAAGGCTCTCCACTGGTCGGCAGAGAGAAGCAAGAGAGATAGGACCTTGGTAGCGGCAAGATTTGAATCATGCTGCAAGCGTGGGGATGCCCAGATTGAGCACATGAGACCACTACCAGAGCCTCTGAATACCTTGCTGAGTGGACAAGATACTCAGTCAAGGCAATTCAGAAGAGATCTGCATAGATGGAATAGCCTGTTTGCTTTCACCTCTGTCCAGTATAATATGGATAATCGTCCCAGTGCAATTGGAGGTGGCATTCAGTTGTTCCAGGTCCATGGGGCAATATATCATGTGCAGGGCCCTTTGGCTGCACAACCGGGAAAGGATGCTCTGTATTCACAGATGTATCTATATGATCCTATGTTTGCGGCACAGGCATGGTCTGGGAGGAATCCGGAATTGGATGCCAATCTGATTCACTCCCTTACACTCATGTTGCAACAGCATTGCCCTCTGATCAATGTGTACCTCACAGCCAATGAGAGGTTTGCATAGATTGCAGGAAGGGAACAAGACTTTAGGATTATTCTGGATCCTCAGCTGAGTCTTATTGTAGAGGCTGGGGCTGATTCACGTCGTGAAAATCTCCCAACGGCGGATGAGGTTTCCATGATTCTACCTGAGGAGTATGGCTCAAGGGGATTCAGGGACATTGTTCTTGCTGAGAGGGTCAATGGGGTTGATAGAGTAAATCGTTTTACCACCATTAATCCTAACCATCTCTCATATCTTCCTCTTCATTATGTACTACTATTCCCTTATCGGGAACCAGGATGGCATTGGGGAAGGACCCTTGGCAATCTGCAAGGGAATCGGCAGAATAAAACCCTCTATCAAAGGGTGTTTTACAGATTCAGGCTTCATCAGAGGCCTGATGAGCCCAGTACCCTCTTCCGCGGTCAGCAATTGTTTTAACAGTTTGTGGTGGACGCGTGGGCAGTCTGTAATCAAAACAAACTCAGTTGGTTCAGATCGCATCAAGGCAATATCCGAGCTGAACTTTACAATTGTCTCGCGGATGTCTTGCAGCAGGGAGATATCAATATTAGAGATATTGGTAGGTGTGTAATTCTTCCTTCCAGTCATGTTGGAAGTGACAGATTCATGCAGCAGCTCTACCAAGGATAGCATAGCTATCGTACGTTACTTTGGGAAACCATCTCTCTTTGTAACATTCACTGCCAATCCCAGGTGGGAAGAGATTGAGCGGGAGCTATTACCTGGTCAGATGGCAGCAGACCGTCCAGATCTTGTAGCCCGCATATTCAATCTTAAGGTACGTGACTTGCTTGATCAGATCAGGCACAAGGAAGTTTTTGGTAAATGGTTAGGTTGGGTATGGACTATTGAGTATCAGAAGTGGGGCTTACCCCATCTCCACCTTCTGGTTTTCTTGAAGACAGACCACCAGTTTCTCACTGCGGCAAATATTGATCGCTTTATTAGTGCTGAACTGCCTCCACCCAATAATGCTATAGACCAACAGCTTAGAGGTATCATTGAGACCACAATGGTACATTCTCACTGTATGGGTAGAAACCATCTAGCACCTTGCATGCAGGGTGTAAACCCGATGCAGGTGGGACTATGCCAAAAAGGCTATCCATGCCAGTTTCAGGAGGAGACCATCATCAACCAGGATGGTTATCCAACTTACAGGAGACGTAACACTGGAGAATGCTACCAGATATCCCTGCCTCGAAGTGGACCAGGTGTGACTGCGGTAGTTGATAACCGTTGGGTGGTACTCTATAGCCCCTACCTGTCCCTTAGGTACAAGGCACACATCAATGTAGAGGTTTGTGGTTCTGTCCGTGCAGTCAAGTATATACACAAGTATATCTATAAAGGTGGAGATGGTGTAACAGCTATGTTGGACTCAGAACATGATGAGATCAAGCGCTAACTTCATGGATGATATATCAGACCTACTGAAGCTGTTTGGCGCTTGTTTGAATTCTCTACTCATCAAGAGCAACCTCTTGTGATCTCCCTTGCCTTACATCTTCCTGGTCAACAGCCAGTTTACTTCCCAGATGTGGAGGATCGTGTTCTTTTCCGAACTCGTATGGAGAACAGTTTCACAACTCTGTTGGCATTTTTCAAATATAATGCTGAGAATGAGGATGGTAGAACCTACTTGTACCATGAGTTTCCAGAGCATTTTGTCTATACTGTAAATGGCGGTTGGAGTCACAGAAAGCAGCGCTTCTCAATTGGCCGTATGTATGCAGCCAGTCCTTTTATGGACGAGCACTACTATTTAAGAATACTGCTAACAGTTGTTCGTGGACCAACCAGCTTTGAACATCTTCGTACAGTGGCCGGGGTAGAGCACTCCACATTTAAGGGAGCTTACATCCCCTTGGGTCTACTAGAAGATGACAGTGAGTGAGTGGCTTTGTTTAGAGATAGTAGTAGCTTTATGACAGGTAAAGCATTGAGACATCTCTTTGTTTTAGCACTGCAGCATACCACCATTACCAACCCTTTGAGAATCTAGGAAGAATTTGGTGAGAGCTTTTGCGATGATCTCACAAATCTTCTGCAGAATGAAAGAGTGACTAAGCCACCTGGGTGGGAGAACCTGCAAGATAGACTCGCATTGGACTATGGCCTCTACCTTATTCAAGAATCGCTGAATGAATATGGTAGGGCTATGAATGAATTTGAGCTTCCTGGACCAGTCTTGAACTAGCAGGAAAGAAGATTACAATAAATAGAACAGGGAGTAGTAGGAGAGGAGATGGAGAATAATAGAGAACAGGAGCTAGAGCTTTATGAGAATATGAGAGTGAGAGTGAATGAGGAATAGTTGAACTGTTTTAATGCAGTGGTTGCTGGGGTAGAGCACTATGAGCAGAACCCCCAGCAGCAGCAGCCAGCTGGTGCCTTTTTCCTACATGGCCCAGCTGGGACTGGCAAGACATTTCTCTATAACTGTCTCTGTAGCTACTTCCTCTCCCAAGGAAAGATTGTCCTCTGTGTTGCATCATCGGGTATTGCAGCTCAATTGCTACCAGGTGGTCGTACAGCCTATTCCAGATTCAAGATCCCACTTTCAAATGACTCCAATGCTTCCTGTAATATAATGTGAAACTCATTCCTTGGTGACTTGATTCGTAGAACCTCGCTTATTATTTGGGATGAGGTTCCAATGCAGCACAAGGCTTGCTTTGAGGCTGTTAACAGGACCCTGAATAATGTCTGCAATGCAGGAAATAACAATGTTTTTGGAGGAATTCTCACTGTTCGTGGTGGTGACTTTGCCCAGATCTTGCCTGTCATCAGACGTGGTACTAGGCAAGCTACTATGCTTGCCTGTATCCAAAATGGGTCCATCTGGAACCGGTTGAAGGTGTTGAAACTCAGGACAAGTATGGGTATTGCTGCATCTCTAGAGAATCAAGTTTTCCTCAGCTTTCTCCAGAATATTGTGACCGATTAGAGTCTATATGGGCAGGTATCATTACCGTCATATATCCGCCGGGTATCAACAGTAGATCAGCTATGTGATCAACTGTATCCTCAGACTTTATGGAATGAGGCTGTCACCACCCATGGGGTTCTTGTTGGTTGTGCTATTCTGGCATTCCGCAATGAGACAGTCAACAATTTCAATAAGGAATTACTTGAGAGAATGCCCGGTGAGGAGCACAGGTTCGATGCAGCCAATAGTGTTGAACTTGGTGAAGAAGCCGCAGCTGCTGAGCAATATGCGGTAGAATATTTGCAGAACATCAGCCTGACCAGTATCCCACCTTCTTGCTTGCAGCTTAAGATTGGTGCACCAGTAATTCTGTTGAGGAATCTGAGTCCCAGAGAGGGGCTATGCAATGGTACAAGAATGCGGGTATTGGGCATTAGCCGCAACTGCCTGCAAGATCCAATTCTTGGTGGCAAGTTTGATGGTGAGATCCGCCTACTACCACGGATTAAGCTAACTACCATAGAGGAAGATTTACCATTTATTCTGTATCGCAAGCAGTTTCCTATACGTTTGTGCTTTGCAATGACAGTTAACAAGTCGCAGGGCCAATCTTTGGAGCATGTTGGTGTTGATCTCCGGACATCTGCCTTCACTCATGGCCAGCTCTATGTAGCTCTCTCTCGTGTGACCTCTCTAGATGGCCTTACACTTCTGCCATCTATTGAGACCTCTAATACCACTGAAAATATTGTATACCAAGAAGTGCTACTATAATTCAATCTTCCTTAGATCACACATCTCTACACTTACTATGGGATATGATAATATTGGTAGAATAATAATTACTCTGCCAATAAGCTGTTGCTTTTAAAGTTTACTTCTTATTAGTACATTTCTTTCTTTCTTTCTTGCTGTCTTACTCTTTCTATTACTTTGCTTTTTCTCCTTTCCTATTACCGAATATTTGTATTCCCTGTTTTCACTTGTCTTCTCTCAGGCTTGTTGTTTTTCTTTTTACTTTTTCTTCTTAGAGTATACTCTTTGTTTTTACAAGTTTTTTTTCTTTGTCTGTCAATTTAATTTTTGTTTTGCACTGTTTTATCTTTGTTTATCAGGGTACTTTTTTCATTTTCACCTGTTTTTTATTTGTTTGTCATTTGATTTTTGATTTGACCTGATTTTCCTTTGTTTATCCAATTACTTTTTTGGTTCATATATGTTATTTCCTTTTTTTTTAGTAGTTTTTTTTCTTTATGTGGTATGTTATTTTCTTTGTTTCCCAGGTTTTTTTTTCCCACTTGGGGTTTTTTTTCCGGTATGCCTTATGATAATACCATAATTCTGAAGGCACATAAGATTGTATTCTATTATATAAATTCTGGAAGATTGATGGTTCTAACAATTGTCTTTTTGCAATTTATTGCTGTATTTCTATCACCCTGTTTTCTTGGTCTCTTCATACTTGTATTTCATTCTTCTATCTAAACCAGTTTCTTCTTTCAATTGCTATTTCTAATATCTTCTCACTTTTCCCATTTTAATATTTGGTATTTTCACTTGTAATCTTCTTCCTTTATAAGTAACTCTTTGCATATTCTCTTTCTATACCCGTTTTAGGTGCTTCTCTGCTCAAGCCCTGTCATTGCACTCGTATTTACTTTAAGGAAAATTAACGACTTGGCCTATTTACACACTAACGCATAGCGAGGGGGGACGCTAGTAATATCGTACACGATGGGAATGCACAGATCAATCATATACCCGCCCAAACCCCAGTGTAGAATTTCTTATGTACTTGAGTACAGTACTCTAGCCAGAATTTGTGAACCTCTATTTACAATCTAGAGTATGGGATTAGCGGCGGGGCAAGTTCTAGGGCATTGAGATAGACCGATTTGCCTTGAGATTTCAATCATATAGATTTTTGTTATTTTTTTTCTAGTTCATTTATTTTTTCTAGAATTTGTTTTCCCTTTCCTTCCTTCAGAAATACTCGTGCCAAGGTTGTTGTTGCACCACAACCCACGATCGCTCGCCAGCTCACGACAGTGGGCACTCTCCAGAGAGTGCCCGACAGCTCAACGGTAATGGACAGCTCAACGGTAATTTGTGGCTGACCATAGTAACTTTGTGGCTCACCACCTTGTGGCCAAAAGGTTACTTTGCAATTTGCAACATAGCATAACTTACCCAATACTGGACCAAATTGTATAGAAAAACCATAGAAATGTGCATAAAATTAGGCTGAACAAAAGGATGGTTTTTTTAAATTGTAGCTAGAGGCAGGAGGAAGGCCCTCTCTTGCACCAGTGGGCACAACATGGTTGACACTCTTCAGTTCTTGCACCATCCACCACTGAGCCACAAAATGAGGTTGAGCCACAACGTGATGTTGAGCCACAAAGTTACTATGGTAAGCCACAAATGACCGTTGAGCTTTCCATTACCGTTGAGCTGTCGGGCACTCTCTGGAGAGTGCCCACGGTCGCGAGCCGGCGAGCGATCGTGGGTTGTGGTGCAACCACAACCTTGGCACGAGTAGATGTTACAGTTGCTCACAAAGAGGAAATAAGGTAACATCTAGGTATTTCTTCCACCTATACGAAGCGAAAGCTTCATGTTGCGAACCAAGGAGTTTAGCCTAGGGGGATACAGGGGAGGTTCTACGCCAGGAATCACACGACAGAAAGGTTGGGTCCAACAAAAAAGATGTGCATTAATTTTCGTTTAGGAGAGGTTCTTTTTTTTCTTTTTTTTCTTTTTTTTTTTTTTTTTTTTAAAAAAAAAAAAATGCGTTCATTGTTTTAAGGTACAAAAAGCTTCATGTAGCGGAGGCTATGGAAAAAACAAAACCTATAAAGCAAAAACATAAACAAAAGAAACCATTTCCCACTCTTGGTAGTACTAAGTATTGAAGCCAAAAACCCGTGGCCTCGTCTGTCAAAAACATACATCATATAGGGAAAATCCAACGCACTTCATAACTCGTAAACTCTTAAAGAAATACAAAAAACAAATGCGCAGGTCGTAGGGTGGGTGAGGTGGGGGATATCTCTGGGGCGGGGGGGTGAGGGTGGTTGGTCCTTATTGTTGGTCGGGAGGAGAGGGGTCGCCATGGGGGAAACCGGTGCAGGTGTTTAGGATGAAGCGCCGGAGGGCTGAGAGGGAGGGTGGATGGTTCCAGATTGGGCTCTCGGGCGAGAGGCTTTCTACCCCACTTAGATGGGAGTGTCTGGCTTCGGCCCTGGCCGGGCAGAGAAGGACGGCGTGTTCGAAGGTCTCTGGGGCTTCGAGACACCGGGGGCAGGTGGTCGGGCGGTCCGGGTCGTCGCGCCAGGTAGGGTGGGCCAGGAGGTAGCTCTTGCCGGAGCGCATTTGATGTATGCGACCAGCAGTGAATTTGTCGAGACCCATGAAGGGGTGGGGGGTGCTGGAGGTGGGGTACTCATAGCAGGGGGGTGCTGGGAAGGCGTCGTCCCAGTCCTGGAGGAGGAGTTTGTGAGCCCTTTCTTTGAGAGTGGCGTAGGTTCGCGCCATGAGGGTCGGGGGTGGGATGTCTTCTGATGGGCGGAGGGGTGCACGGCTGATCTGGGGGAAACGTTTGAACCCGTGTCCGAGGGTAAAGGCTATGTGAGCGAGTTCGTCTATGGGGAGGTGTCTTCTCATTGGGGGGGAGGGGACCGGGGTTTTCCAGCTAAGGGGGAGGTAGACGGACGAGAGACCAATAGTCATTGGGCGACAAGTGTCAGAGGCCCGGAAACTAGATAGTGAGGGGAAGGTGGGCGGGAGGCGAGCAGCCGCGGGATTTAGGGAAGGTGGTGAGCAGCAGAGTCTGAGCGCTGCTGTGCGTCTTTTGTGCTTGCAGTACGGGCCAATGGGAGGGAAGCATGCTTCCCTGGACAGTATAGGGATGGGGGTGGCGAAAAAACAATTGGTGGTCCACCTCTGCACTCTATGCCAGAAGGTGCTCATGCGATTGGTGGAGCGTGTGTTCGGGATGAAAAGGTCCGCACCGTAGGTGAGAATCGGGAGGATGAGGCCCATGGCGAGCCTGTGAGAGAGGAAGGGACGGACTCCCGCCCCCGGCGAGGCAACTCTTCTTATAAAAGAGAACGCGGCGTTGGCCAGGGCTAGGCGTCTTTCGAAGTGATTGGTGGTGTTGAGGGCAGGAGAGAACCAGTAGCCGAGCCACCTCACCTCTTCGGAGGGGCGGGAAATCTGGTCGTTGAGGGTGACGGGATGGTTTGGTTTGTGGATGCCTCTTTGGCTCGGGGTGCGCCAGTGGATGAGCTCTGTTTTCGGAATGGAGAAGGCCACACCCAGGGTCGTGGCTCGGAGGGATAGGGCTGTGAACAAGCTTTGCAGCCGGCGCACATTGGAACGGTAGGAGGGGGAGAAGACCGTGAGTGCGAAGTCATCGACGTAAGACAGCATAAGGCCTCCTCTTATGTTAGTATGGAGGGGTGCCACGTAAATGAGAAATAAAAGCGGAGAGATGGGGGAACCCTGAGGAGTTCCGACTGTGACTGGGTAGGGGGTCTTGGGCGAACCTTGGTAGACCAGGGTACACCTTCGTTCCGAGAGGAAAGAGGAGACCCAGTCTACCATGTATCTGGGGGTATTCTTGTCTAGGAGGCGTTTGCGGAGGGTGAGGGCGTCGACATTGTCGAAACCAGCTTTGATGTCGAGGAAGAGGGAGGACACCTTGCGGTGGGTGCGTTGGAGGGTTTTAACTTCGTGGACCAGGGTGGTGCAGGCATCGAAGGTGCCTAAGCCTGGGACCGAGCTGCATTGGTTGGGGTGGAGCAGGCCAGATGCCTTGGCTAGGGCGAAAAGGCGGACTGCCATGACTCTTTCTAAGATTTTGGAGATAGTTTTCAGCAAAACTATGATGCGGAAGGAGGCGGGGGAGTCGTAGGAGGCTTTGCCTGGTTTGTCTAGAACGACACCGTTGGCAATTTTCAGCGAAGGAGGGTGGTACCCATATGTCAGGAGGGGGCCTAGGAGTTTTAGAAGTATGTCAGGGTAGAGCTTGTGGATGTGTTTCCAAACGGAATAGGGTATTTCGTCAGGTCCTGGGGCCGAGGAGGGCGAGGACTTGGCAAGGGCCGAGGAGATTTCGTCTTTAGTGAGGGGGGGTGCGTTGGGTACGGGTGAAAGCCGCCCCCTGGGCGGGGGTTCCGAGCGAGGCGGGAAGAAGTGGGCGAGGAGGGCGTTGTTGATGGAGGTGGGGTCGTTTGCGTCTGGGAGGGATGGGAACCTTGTCGCTTGTCTGGGAGTGACCAGTTTCTTGGCGGTCCAGATGTTGTTGGGGGTGGTTTTGGCCAGGAAATCGGCCCAGTATGTGGACTTGGCGCGCTTGATGGTTTTGAAGTAACCATTCCTGGAGTGCCTGGCTGTTTCCCTTGCCTGTGTGGTTTGGAGTTTCTTTGCCATTCTCGTGGCTTTGTTGTACTCCTTTCGGAGGGTGGTGAGGAGGGGGGTCCACCATGGTTTGGACTTGGACGATGGTCTCGATGTGGGGGCGGCCGTTCTAAGCGTTGAGGTTAGGCAGGACAGAGAGGCCGAGAACCAGGCGTCGAACTGCTGGGGGGAGGGGCGTTGGGGGGAGGGGGGACGCGGTAGGCTTTGAGGGCCGGTTCCAGGGCTGTCCAGTCCAGGAGGTCCCATTTGGCCTGGGGGGGAGGGGTGTGTCGGAGGGGAGTTGAAAGGGAGATGGAGATGGGGACGTGGTCCGACCCAGTGGAGGGTAGAGATGAGGTGTTCCAATTGTGTACGAAAGGGAACATAGCGGGGTTAGCAAAGGCCAGGTCTATGACGCTGGGTCTGTGGGGGCCAGAGAGGGGGTATCGGGTGTATTCCCCCGGGATGTTGATGCAGGTAAAGTTGAGGTCATCGGCTTTATCGAAATAGGGATCGGCGATGGAGGCTTCCTGGGAGGAGGGGAGGCGGAGGGGGTCGGTGCGAGGGCTATGGATGTTGAAATCTCCTACCACAAGGTAGGGAACGTCAATGGCGAGGAAGATTTGGTCTGGTCTGACTGTGTGTGGTTTTGGGTACCTGGAACGTGAATATATGTTTGCCAGGCGGAAATGAGGAAAGCTTGTGTTGAAGCAGCCTGAAGGGGTGTAGACATCAATGTGCATGTAGTCGTCCACGTCCGGCGTGAACACTGGAAGTACGGGGTTGGTTTTTAAAAATTCAGAAGAAATATAACAAGCCACCTTAGGGAGGGCCGAGGGGGGGGCGAAAGACTTGTACCCATTGAAGGTGGGTAAGAAGCCCTTGGAGGACGGGGGGTCTTGTAGAAAGACCAGCTGTGGAGGGTGGCGCATTGAAAATGACGAAAAAAGTGAAAGAAACACATCCCAGCTTCCCAGGCTGTTGTGTTGAATGAGAGTAATTTCGGGCGAGGGGGCCGGCCCCCCAGTTCTGTTAAAAGGTTGGGCGTTAATCATGGCGGGGACGACCCCGACGGTTGACTGGAGTTACGGGGGGCGCGGGGGGGCCTGAGGGAGCAGGGCCTGTCGCGCCTGTAGGTGGCACATGAACGGCGGTTACGGGGCGGGGGGTGGCAGGGCCAGGATTGGAGGTTGGGTGGGCCTGGGGAGTAGTGGGTGCTGGCACGCCATCTTCCTCCACATCCATGGACTCTTGACTGTCCGAGGATGCGGAGGAGCCGACAGACTCCGGGGGGGGCACAGGGCGAGAGGGGGGGATAGGGCGGGACTTGCATTCCTTAGCGTAGGCGGTGTGGTCGTCGCCGCAGTTGGCGCAGTGGGGAGGTGAGGTCGGGCAGCATTCAGCCACGGGTCTTTCGTTGCCCCATCTGGGGCAGGTGGGGTTCTGGCACCTGTGAGCTGTCTTGGTATGATGAAGCGCACAGATGCGGCAGGATGGATGTTTTTGCTTGCATCGCGCGGCGGCGTGGCCGAAGCGGCAGCAGTTGGAGCATTGTGTATACCGGTTGGCGGAGATTGCCTTCTCCACTTTCCGGCGTTCTGAGTAGAGGAAGATAGATGGTGTGAGAGTTGCAACGTCGTCGGGGTCAACGGAGACGACCACCGAAAGCGCTTCTTTGGCGGTTCGAGTAGCTCGGTCAGGGTTAAGGTACCTGGCCGACTGGATTTGGACCGCTTTCGCGAAACCAATAGATGCTTTGAGATGGGGGAAGAGTTGCTCGTCGTCTTCGGGCATTTCATCGGTGGGGATGCCGTGTATGACCAGGTGTATAGCGGTCGGGGCGAGGCAGAAGGGGAGCCAGGGGTTGTCGCCTGTCGGGAAAGCCTGGTTGAGGCGCCTTGTGAGGACGTCAAAGTAGGGGGCAGAGGAAGAAGCGGACGTGTGCGGGTCGGTGCAGGTGAGCGAAACTGCTCCCCGGTCATTGACTTTTGCGAAGAAGCCTTTTGGCAGGAGGCAGTTGGAGTCGGTGAGGGCATTGGCAACAATGTCGGGAAGGGAGCGGGCGATACGTCTCGAAAGGGCGTGAGGGGCGTGGGAGGAGCGTGGGGCCAAGAAACGTCTAGAAGCGAAGGGGAGGGGAGGGGCAGAAGTTTTTAAGGTTCTGTCCTCATTGCTCGCAACCTCTGTGGCCTTTGTTTGTTTGGGTTTCTTTTTTCCGCTCTTTCCTCCGGAGCCGGCCGCCTGGGCGTAAGATGGTTGGTTTTTGGGTTTGTAATCCGGGTGCAGGGTGGCGTCTGTAAAAACAGACAGGTCGTATTCTCCGGCGCGGAATTGCTCCGCCTCCCAGGAGCGGGGGAAGGCCTTGGCGTAAAGTTCGGGGTTACCGAACATCTTCCCAAGTCTCATGTCGTAGTATGGGCAGTGATCTGCGGGGTTTACCGGTGCGAGGGGGGGGGCGGGGGAGGGGGGTTGAGGGATTTCTGCTGGGTGGTGGGACCTTGCGGGGCGGCTCGGGTGGGTGGGTGAGGGGGCTGTGTGATTTTAGCCGGGGCCGGGTGGCGTGGGGGTAGAGCTGGGTGGGGGCCGAGACCCTATGTGACAGGTCACGAAGGGCTGAGGTGATGGGGGTGAGATCTTCCGGGGTTACCGAAGCGTTTGTGATGTGGGAGGAAAGGTCGTGGATTCGTGATCGGAGTTCGCCGTTCTCGTTTCTAAGGTCGTCGACCTGTTTGGAGATGGCCTCGAGTTGGGTAGTGATTGCTACTATGCCGGAGACTGTTGAGCAGAGGATGGAGAGGATGGAGCCTTCACCGGGGGTGATGGACTGGAGGCTGGAGTCAGAGAGGTCGGGGACCAGGTTGGGGGGGAGGCGCAGCTCATCCCTCGTCCGCCGGAAGATATCCGCGAGGAAGGCTAGGGGGGGTGTGGGCCTGGGGACTGGGGAGGGGGAAGGGGGGATTTGGAGGTTGCGAGGAGTGGAGGATCGTGAGATGGTGGCTGCCAGCTCTTGATTGCCTGGGGGGATGGGAGGTATTTCCGACATGGGACGGAGGGGGGCGGGGGTGTGCTGGCGTGTGTCCCGGAAGCGAAACGGGTTTGTAGAAGAGTTTTGAAATGTAGGGGGGGGAAAGTAGAGGGCGAGAAGCTTGTCGTTTAGGAGAGGTTCTGCGTGGTGTGCTTTTGCAGCAATGGTGACAAAAGGAAGTCATGTGACTTCCTCACAAGATACACATACTTGTATCTTACATCATTTTTATTAAGAATATTATTAAGAATACGAGGTGGTGGATTGATATATTCGTCTGATATCTGCCCTTTGTAACTAGAAGGCTTACTAATATTTCTTATCAAACCCAAGTGGTTAATAACCCACTTGGTTAATAACCCACTTGGTTGATAAATCTATCTGCAGTATCATACCCGTAGTAAGAGTTAATTCAAGCGGCGATTTAGTTTAGTCTATTCATTGAACCCTCTCTGATGTTATCTCTGTTTACCATAAACACACTTGCATCATCTCTTCACGTACGGTACAATATGCTGTCAGAGTTAGTGTGCATTAAAACAAAAAAACCATCAGCCACTTTTTCGACCCGTTGCCGTGGAAACATGGTGCGCATCCCGGTCCCTACTGATGGTGCAACGCATGATCGAATACGGTTGAGACAAGGTGGGGAGAAGGAGAGGCTTGGCATGGGGACTTTTGCGGAGCGGCTCTTGAGCCCCCAAATCTTGATAGCTATGATATTCCTTCAATTGGGACCTTACTCATCTATTGCCAAAGACCTGTTGCAGATGAGGGAGCTTTCACCGTGCGGTTAACCTACTTTACCCTTCACTCGTGCCTCTGGGCTCATCCCAAGCCCTTTGTTACGGCTCACCGATGATAGCAGAAACCTTTCTTTAACTGCCTGAACCCGCAGGTCAAAGCCCGTTCCTCTCTCAAACGTGTACCCTATCTCTATCTCTAACACGCCCTCTCGTCCAACACGCCCTTTCTCGAATAATCTTGGAGAATCCACACAAAAAGATATTTCGGATTCCGCGAAATCGCTTGCGCCGCATCCACTAAAATCCTCGCGAAATCACAGAAACTGAGTGTTTACCATATTCATATCGCTAAGCTCAACGGCCCGCACAGTGCATCCATCTTTGGGGTTAATCGGATTGTAGCGTGTTCGGTAGAGGAGAACGGTTATGATATCGGCAAGAGGGATAGTATGGGTAATACACCTCTCGCGTGGGCTGCTGGGAATGGGCACGAGGCGATCGTGAAAATACTACTCGGCCGGGATGACATTGCCCTCGACAAACCAGATGAGTACAACCGAACACCACTCTGGTGGGCTGTCTGCAATGGGCGTGAGGAAGTGGTGAAAATGCTACTCGAACGAGACGACGTCAACCCCAATAGCCCACATGAGGACGGCAAAACACCGCTCTCGCTTGCTATGTGTCGTGGTCACGAGGGACTGGTGAAAATATTACTCGGACGGGGCGATATAGACCCCGACAAGCCAGATAAGTGCAACCGAACGCCATTCTGGTGGGCTGCCTGCTCCGGGCACAAGGAAGTGGTGAAAATACTACTCGGACGGGACGACGTCAACCCCAACGAGCCAGATAAGTACGGCCAGACACCGCTCCAGCGAGCTGTTAGAAATTGCAATGCGGGAGTGATAGTTCTACTGCAGCCCTTAACACCTGCCACCCACAGCATGGCCTAAGCTTGAAGAGGCATCTCCCTCTTTACCGCTTTTCGAATACCTTATTGGTACCCTATGTACCTTTTTCGCAAGGACCTCAATGGCTCAATAGACGTGTTTATCGCCGCTACCGCCCCCCTCTCACTCCCGCCCAACCTCTTCCCGCATCTTGGGGCACTGCTTTATCGTAATTGCCGTCTTGCTTTCCTTCCGGCGTGGGCCTCAAGAACACCGCTTAAGTATTTTTCTGTCTTCATGGAAGGAAATCATATGCAATCGGGATGCACATATCTATCACATACGCCCAACCCTCTGTCCGGATTTTTCTCATGGAATCATTTTGGGATTTACAAGTTCCTATTTAAAATCTACAGTTTAGCATTGCTGGAGGGCTATTTCTACTGTATTGTGATAAGCTAAATTTAGTATGGTTTGAAATTTCTATCTTATTTTTTTATTTTTTTAGCTGTTCATTTATTTTTCCTACGATTTATTGTTTCTTTTCTCCCATCTAAGGCGTAGACGCGACAGTTTTTTTTAGATATAGAGGAAAACATCTACAGTGCAAGTCTTTCTGATACCCGTACAAAGTGACATAAAGCTAACTTAGTTAGTAACTGATTAAGGTATTTATGATGGTGATTAGTTTCCACTATGGACACGGTTTAATGATGATATGCCTATCAGGACTGTCCCTAGGCGTAAGCTTCAAGGTGATAGAGTCTTGCCCATCAAGGAGAATTAATATAGTAAGGAGTCTTTTAGCCGTGAAATCAACCCTAATTCTACAAGCACTGTATAAACTCCGAAAGCTCGCTGTGCAGCTAAACCTTCTAGATCGTGTTAGATACCAATCATTAGTACAGTGAGCGATTTCGGAGAGCAGTACTCATCCTACGCTGGTACACTCTCCAAACCCGCCCACCCTCTGCTTAGTCCCCTGAATACGCTGCGAAGGTTGCTTTCATGAATAGAGCTCAGCAATAATTGTCGCAGTCTCAGCCTCTTTTGGGCGCAAGTGCATAGCTCAAATGCCCGATATCTATATCTTCACATAGTAACTACTATAGGCGCATAACGAGTATGCCCGGCATTTCACCTTAATTTGGCAAGACCGACTAAAAGGACACCCGTGCTGCGTAATATTGGTTTGGGAGAGGGCTAGGATATTCCATCATCCCCGGGTCTCCTTTTGCCTACTACGATCCTTTCCTTCTTCTCATGGAATTCTGCCCATGCTCGGGCATCACCAACTCATATGATCTCCCGAGCCAGGAAGGAAGACCTTGGCTCGCCATGGGATAGTAGGGCTCGAGCAATACCGTACGTTGGCGTATCGTAGCTACATAATAACTACCGTAAATTACACCCTCAGGCCACGATGCCGGAAAAAAAAAAGTGTCTCTAACTATAAAATTTGATGCCGGGTGGAGTGTATTTTACTACATCTACAAGAGTTCATGTTACCTAGAATTCCGATGAATAAAGCCTCACAAGAACTGGATTGTAGATTGCCGACCCGCAGAGGATGGAAGATGGTTGGACAAAAGATTTATATATGAAGCCCTGGTAGAACATAAGGAGGAATGTGTGTAGAAAGGGGCTACTAAGAAGCCAAGTTAGGTCAGACAGGTACTTCTTGGTGAGATTAGGAGCTAATTCTGTATTTAATATCTTGGATTGGGCTTTCTTCTCTACTTCTGTAGGTCACATGCAATCTCCCTTCTTATATCTCGATTGAGATCAAAGGAGTTTTTTTATCTTAGCTTAGCTAATAGCTTCTGGTAGGTTCATAGCAAGTTGCTGAATTGTATCAGGTCGGATGGTATTGTATGCTAAGTAAAATTACCATTCGAACACAATCTTTAGACGAGTGATTATCGGTGACAGCGTTACAAACCGATAGAGGAAATAGTGGTCATAACTAAGTCACTTGCTTGGAGATAACTACTGTTAATTGTAGTAGCTCTTATGAATAAATTGAGGCAAGGTGGAGGTTTTTTTTGTACATACTGTTGTGTGTGGAGAGAGAAGAGATGTTCATTGATGTCTAGTCGTACATGAGAGAAAGCGATATGTAGGAAACGTACAGGGGGTTGTGGGTTAGTCTGTCGAACCCCCCCTCATTGGCTCCAGGCCTTCTGGGCCACTCAGCGAACTCAGTTTGCTCGAACCTGGCGCCAAGAGTTCGACAGACTTTTTTCCTTCACCAAATTTTGACGAAACCCACCAATTGTGTGGTCTGGCAACGGTTCATACGCATACAAACTGCGCCTATCAAGTTCAATTTCGACAGACTTTTCGACAACCCCCTGTACATGCCCACACAACCAATGGTTGACCTGAACCCCAATGCGACATAGACAAACCCTAGTCTAACCCAAAGACATGACCTAAGTTGGTGGCCGTATCTCTATACATCCAACACATAACTGTGCTAATTGTCGTAGTTTTGTTTGTGTTCAATATAGGGTATAGGAAGAGCATCACTGGGGATTTACCTTACTACTTTGGTTAGCCTAGAGAGAAGCTCTGGATTTTCAATCATCCAAGGATCTAATAGGCGACTATTCGTTAGCTTATTTAAGGATTAATGGGATTACTATTTAGGTTAGTTAGCGGTAGAAACGGAACTTCACTTTGCTGAGCGATTTGATGGTAGGTAATGGCGGAGATGGCAGCAGCGCGCAGTTGAGATGAATCTCAAAAGCATAAGTTAGTACTGTACCTATCTCCACAGAATCTAGTATGAGGCAAGGGAAGAGCTTCTCGGCCTGTGCCGGCATTATGAAGTACTCTGCCGTATTTCTTTGGGTCGGGCGATTTGTTGGGTTTTCGACGAATTAATTCATAGGGCTCGAGTACTTATATACTCGAGTATATACTAAACTAGCCGATTCCACCAGAAGCGCTCCCGGGTGTTCATCCGTCACGGGGGGCGGTTTGTGCTGTGCCACAGGATGGAGCTCAGAGAGGTGTGGCATTTGCTAGCGATGCAGTAAAGGGTGTTGTGGAACGAATTTGGGGGAAATTAATCAGCCAGGCTGTAGCATCCCTGAGGTGCCACGAAAGACTCCGCCTTCTTTCTTCAGCCCTCAACAATCTCAGCAGCCGACTAACTCTATCATCCTTTGCTAACAATATCTTAATCAACAAACATCAGAAAATGTCTCAACTTTATAGCAATAATGTCAACTCTTTGAACACGGCTATTAACGTGTGCAACTATACCATTGCCGATGACCGGTCTCAAATCTTGACTTGGCTATCACCACTAGAGCCCAGGCTACGGCATCAAGACATTCGAGACCGCCGAGTCGAAAATGTAGGGGAATGGCTCTTACAAACCCAGGAATTTAGAAGTTGGCACTCTGGCAGTGGGGGAAGTGAATCCAATGATGCAGTTTTGTTTTGCTATGGAGATCCGGGAGTGGGGAAGACTTATATAAGGTAACAAGGACGAACCTCAAGAGGTGGACGGAAGGGAGCAAGTGCTGACAAGCTGTGATATTAGCTCATTGGTGATAGACACCCTATGTGATCAGGCCAGCAGGCAAAATATCGCCGTTGCATGCTTTTACTTCGACTTCGCAGCCCAGAAGGAGCAGTCATCGACGAGTATGTTGGGCTCCCTGCTCAAACAAGCTGTGGGCGGGCTAGGAGAGGTACCAGAGGAAATAGCGCGAGCTTATGAAGCCCAGAAAACGGTCATTGGTGGACCCCAACTTTCCGATATTGTGAAGATGATGCAGGCCACCTCTTCAGAGAAGCCTACATTCATATGTATCGACGCTCTAGATGAATGTGTGGCAGAACATCGAATTAAACTTCTAAATTCGCTAAATCAAATCCTTCAGAAGTCTCCCGGCACTCGAATATTCGTGACTGGAAGGCCACACATTCAGGATGAAATCGAGAAGCGTCTTCCTGGAAGAGCAGTAATTATACGCATCACTCCCAGGAGGAGTGATATTATCAGATATCTTCGTAGTAGGTTGGATGAGGATACAGTGCCAGATGCGATGGACAGCAGGCTGGAGGCAGACATTCTAAAGAAAATTCCCGAAGATATTTCGGAAATGTGAGTAGAAGTAGCAACTCTCCGGAAGTTACCTCGGGTTATCCGCTAACAGATACATATATAGATTCCTGCTAGTCTCGCTGAATATCGACGCGATCCTGCAAGAAACCACCATCTATCAGAGGCGACAAAAGCTCAACGCAATGACCGATGGGTTGGGGTTGGGGGATGCTTATGGTACAACGCTGAGTCGGATAAAGGGCCGAAGTGAGAGGAAAGCAAAACTTGGCATGTCGGCTTTGATGTGGATCTCGCACTCGGAGCGGCCATTGAAGTCCGATGAACTGCGCCATGCCCTAGCAGTGGAGATAGGGTCACCGAACTTCAATACCGATAATGTCCCTTCAATAGGGACACTGCTAGCCTGCTGCCAAGGGCTCGTTGTTGTGGATAAAGAGACTTCCATTCTCCGGTTAATTCACTTTACCCTTCAAGAGTATCTCCAAGCTCATCCCGAGCTTTTTAGTGTAGCTCACTCGACAATTGCAGAAACCTGCTTAACTTATCTGAATTCGCAGGAGGTCAAGAGACTTCCGGCCCGCCCCTTTCCCGATCTCCGAGCCACACCGCTTCTCGAGTATTCCTCCCTGTATTGGGGGATGCACGCGAGAAGAGACCTTTCGGATTGCGCGAAATTCCTTGCCCTAAAGTTATTTGATAACGGCAATAACCATCTATCCACTGAAATTCTGTTGAAAGCACAGGGGCAGTATCTTTTCAACGTTGCTTTCGATGAGCCTTTCTTGTTTAGCCGGTTACACTGTGCATCTATCTTTGGGATTGATGAGATTGTAGCTAGTTTGGTAGAGGTGGAAGGTTGTGGTATCAACCAGGAAGACTGCGTGGGTAATACAGCTCTCTTATGGGCTACGCGGAAAGGGCATGAGGGAGTTGTGAAGATACTACTCGGTCGAGACGACATTGACCCCAATAAACCAGGCCAGTACGGCCGAACACCACTCTGGTGGGCTGCCCAGTTTGGGCGTGAAGAAGTGGTGAAAATACTACTCAGACGAGACGACGTCAACCCTAACGAGCCGGATTGTTACGGCAAAACACCACTCTGGTGGGCTGCCCACTTTGGGCTTGAGCAAGTGGTGAAATTACTACTCGGACGGGACGACGTCAACCCCAACGAGCCGGATTATTACGGCGAAACACCACTCATGCTGGCTGCTTCCAATGGCTACGTGGGAGTGGTGGAATTACTACTCGGACGGGACGACGCCTACCCTGATAAGCCAAATAAATCTGGCCGAACGCCACTCTGGTGGGCTGCCTACGATGGGCGCGAGGAAGTGGTGAAAATACTACTCGGACGGGACGGCGTCAACCCCAACAAGCCGGATTGTTCCGGCGAAACACCACTCCAGCAAGCAGTTCAAGAGGGCCATGTAGGAGTAATAGCTCTACTGCAGCCCCTAGCACCTGCCACCTACAGCACGGCCTAAGCCCGAGGAGGCATCACCCTCCTTACCGCCTTCGAACACCTTGCTGGTAACCTATGTACCTTTTTCGCAAGGACCTCGATAGCTCAGTAGGCGTGTTTATCGCCACCGCTAGCTCCCTCCTCTCATCCCTGCCTTACCTTCTCCCGATCTTGAAATACTACCTCGCCGTAATCGCCGTCTTGTCTTTCCTTCCGGGGTAAGCCTTCCACAGAAGCGCAGCTTGAATCTCCTTTTCCTCTTTTTTTTTTAGAAGAGGCAAATCATACACGATCGGGATGCACAGATCTATCACATACCTATCTAACCCTCTATCTAGATTTTCTTATAGAGTCGAGTTAGGATTTATGAGCTCCTATCTAAAATCTGGAGCTTAGCGATTGCAGCAGGTTATTTCTACTGTGTTGAGATAAGCTGGTGTGGCTTGAAATTTCCATCATATTTATAGTATCATACTTTGTTTCATTTTGGTTCATTTATTTTTTCATATAATTTATTATTTCCCCTTTCTCCCCTCTAGCATGTAGACACGATACTTGTTTAGAGCAGAAAATATACAGTGTCAGTCTTTCCAACACCCGTGGGAAGCAGCATAAAGCTAGTTGTTAACTAAGTAAGGTGATCGGTTTCCACTCTAGATGTGGTTTAACGAAGATAGGCTTGTCTAGACCGTCCCCCAGGCGTGAGCTTCAAGGTGAGATCAGAGGGCCCCCAACGCTGTTAGTCTTGTGCATTAAAGAGAATTGATATAGTAAGAAGTTTTTTCACTGTGAAATCAACTCTAATTCTATGAGCACCGTATAAACTCCAAAACTCGCTATACCGCTAAACCTTCCCATTGTCTTAGGTCCCGATCACCAGTATGACGCCACCAGTATGACGCGTGATTTAGGAGAGCAGTATCATACTCAGCTTACGCCGACATACTTTCACCAACCCGCGTTCACTCAACTTTGTCTCTTTAATAAACTGCGAGGGTTGTTGTTATGAATAGGCTTCATGTAGCCTTGGCCTCTGCTAGTCAGAAGTACATGGCTCAAATACCCGATATCCCTATCTATTATACACATAGTCGCTACTATAGGCGCATAAAATATTTCGCCAGTATATCCGGTATTCTACTTTTATTTGGCAATAGCGACTGAAAGGGCAAATGTGCTGCGCAGTATTGACTTAGGAGAGGGTTGGATATTCCATCATGGCCAAGTCTCCTCTTGTATATTGTAATTTCTTACTTCTCACGGCATTCTGTCCATGCTCGGGTGCCACCCATCCATATGGTCTCCCGAGCTAGGCAGGGAAGCCCTACTTGCTCCGGGGCAATAGTGTTTGAGAAATATCGTGCGTTACCGCATTGTAACTACCGTACCTGATACAGTGCCGTAAATTAAAGCCATAAGGCACGATATCGGAAAAGGCATCTCTAACTATAAAATTTGATACTGGGTAATAGTGCGTTTTATTGCAATTACAGGAGTTTATGTCGCAGGAAGTGCTGATAAATCAAGTCTCGCAAGAACAATATTTTAATTTGCTGGCCGGCAAAGAGTGGAAGATGGTTGGACGGGAAACTTAAATATGAGGCTTCGGTAGCGTATGATATGAGGAGGACCGCGTGCAGGAGGGTACCACCGAGGAGCCAAGTTAGGTCTAGGAGGTTTTTGGCGATGCCGGGACTAGTTGTATATTTAACAGCTTGGCTTAGACTTTCTTCTCCACTTCTATAGGTCATGTGTAATTTAACTCTCCTTGTTACATCGTCATTGAGATTAAAGACCTTTTGTTATGTTCTCCAGGCTAATAGCTTCTAGTAGGCTCACGGTAAGTTAGAAAACTTTACCATGCCGGGTGGTATTGTATGCCGAGTAAGATTACCACTCCACCACTATCATGAGGCGAGTGATTATCTATGATAGCCTTATAATGCAATAGGGAGGTAGTATTAATAGTTATAAATAAGCCACATGCTTGGAGATAGCAGGAGCCAATTGCAGCAGTTCTTACAAACAAATTGAGGAGACGAGAGTTTTGTTTTCGTACATACTGTAGGAATTGTGGTAGTTTTGTTTGTGTTTTGGATAGGGTATGGGAAGAACAGCACTAGGGATTTACTCTGCTGCCTTGGTTAAACTAGCGAGAAATTTCAGAAAGAGAAAATTAATGCTCAGTGGAAGGGGTTAATTTCCAACAAAGTGAACATAGTACGATGATAGTAGTAAAACTTTTGCTGAGAATAAAATTTATTACTCAATATTAACCTGTAATACAAAAAGCAGTTCCGAAACTTCGGAAGCCACTGCTTGGAAACAGAACACAACCAAACACACCAGCCCATCCAGACGTCATCATGCAAAACAGCCCCTTAGCTAGCCTTAGAAACTGAACTTGGTTTTGGTGAGCATCTCGATAGGGTGGGTTATGGCGGAGATAGCAACGTTGATGGATTTCAAAAGGCATGGTACCTATCCTCACAGAATCTGGTATGTGGTAAGAGGAAGAACCTTTCGGCCTGTGTCGATATCATGGAGGACTCTGCTGCGCTGCTTGGGCTGGGTGATGCGTGATGCACTTATATATACACCAAGCTAGCCGACTCCACCGGAGATGCTCTTAGATATTCATCCAACGCGGGGTAATATTTATGCTATGCTATAAGATAGAGCTTAGGGTGGTGTGGCATTTGCTACCGATATGCCAGGTATAAAGAGGAAGTTGCGGGAGCAAATTCGGGGGAGATTGATTGGACAGCGCTGAGGCGCCCACGAAGTCCCATAAAATACCCCGCCTCTCTACTTTTCAGCAATAACATAAACTCTTTAGACACGGCCATTAAGGTGTGGAGAAACTGTGCTATTGCGGATGGCCGGTCTCGAGTCTTGACCTAGTTATCGCCCTTGGAGCCTAGACCATGCCATAAGGACATTCGAGACCGCCCAGTCGAGATGTAGGGGAATTTCTCTTACAGGCTGAGGAGCTCAGACCCTGGTGTGGCAGTAGTGGGAGAGGTGAATCCGATGAGGAGTTTTGTTTTGTTATGGAGATCCGGGAGTCGGCAAGACATATATTTGGCCATAAGGACGAGCCTCCGGGGATGGGGGGAAAACAGCAAGTCCTAGCAAACCGTGATATCCCCTCATTGGTGATGGACAGCTTGAGCGATTGGGCTAGAGGACGGAATGTCGCCCTTGCGTACTTTAATTTCCGCCGCCGAAGAGGGGCATTCATGGGCGAGTATGCGGGGCGCCATACTTAAGCAGCCTATGGGTGGGCTAGACCAATTGGGGACCGGAAGAAGGTCATTGGTGGACCGAGACTTTGACTCTCGAATATTGTGAAGATGCTGCGGATCCCCTCTTTAGGAGAACCCGCATTCATACAGTATGTATCGACGCTCTACTAGTAGATCAATTAGTAGATAAATATGTAGCAGAACATCGAGCTAAGTTTCTCAATTCGCTAAGCCAAGTCCTCCGACACTCTTCAGGCACTCGAATATTGGCACCTACACACGGGACGCTCGAGATGAAAGCGGGAAGCATCTTTCTGGAAGAGTAACGACTATACGCATTACCCCTAAGAGAGGCGATATCATTAAATATATCTATACCAGGCTGGATAAGGATTGAACCCCGGAGGTAGACATCCTGAAGATAATTCCCGAAGATATTTCGGAACTGCCAGTGTGCGCAGAAGCAAAGGCGCTCCGGAAGCTATCCCAAATTACCCATTAATCCACTGACCGATATATATCCAGATTCCCGCTCCTCTTGCTATGTATTAATCCGATCCTACATAAACCACCATCTATTACAGACGACAAATTCTCAGCGCAATAACTGATGACTTGCAGTTGGGGGATGCTATGGTGCAGCGCTAGGCAGAATAGAGCGAGGCTTGACATGTGGATCTCTCACTCGGGGTGCCCTTCAAGTCCGAATAACTACGCTACGCCCTAAAGTTAGCAGTCGAGATAGGGTCACCGAACCTCAATTGCTACAATGTTTCTTCAACAAAGACACTACTAGCCTACTGCCAAGGACTGGTTATCAATTAGCCCAGGAAACCAAAAGCGAAGGAGATATCAGAGAAACAAACGTCAAGTCCACGCGCAGCAACATCAGTACAAATCAAAGTCCCCTTCTCTGCATTCTTGAACTCAAAAAATGTATTCGTCCGTTTCTGCTGCTTCTGCTTTCCATGGAGGTCAAGTACCGGCAAGTTGATATAATTCAGCAACTAGCATAGTACTTGACACTAGCACAACTACTAAAGAAGACAATCTTCTTACTAAATCTCTTCAGAAACGAGAATAGCAGAATAAACCTCTTGTCCGCCTGGCAAATAACGTACCCCTGCTCCAACCCTTCAACAGTAGACGCCTCCTTGTGATAATCCACATTGATGTACAACAGCCCAGGTAATCAACCACAGTCTAGTTAATTCACTATCCTCTAGGAACACCTCTGAGATTATCCTGAGCTTCTTGGTACGGCTCACTCGGCAATGGCAGAAACTCGCTTAAAGCTGTTAGAATTCGCACCAGGCTGAAGCTCTTTCGACTAGTCCCTCTTCCGACCTCCTACATGCACCCTTTCTGGTATACTCTTATCAATAAGGGGCTTCTCAGATCGCTCGAAATTGCATGCGCTAAAGTTCCTTGAGGACTACAACAGTCACATATCAACTAGAATCTTCTTGAAGTAGTATAGAAATCATATTTTTACCGTATTGAGTTCGATAAGCTTTCCTAGTTCAATAGTTATACTGTGCACCCATCCCCGGGAATCGATGAGACTGTATGGTAGCTCGTTTGGTATTATACCACAAGAAGGGGACGACTTCACCGCTGACAAGCCCCATGAGAGCGGCTAAACACCACTCAGGTCGGCTGCTGAAAATGTCTGTCCGAGCGTTATAGCTCTACTACAGCTTGCTATTGAGATAGGTTGGTGTGTCTTGAAATTTCAATCATATTAACTTTCATTGTTTTTTTTGTTTTTTTCTACTGTAGAATTCGTCCTTCCTCTCCCCTCTCTCTGAAATAGGCGTGACGGTTACTCGTAGAAAGGACAGAATATATCGTCTACCGGTAGGGACCGCATAAACTGGTGAGCACCGGCCAGCGTTAGTTATGCTCATAAGATTTTTACCCGGCTCGAGTAGTTTTGTCTCGAAATCGCAATAAGACAAGATAGGCTAACTCTTTGTAGCCAGAGCCAGGGTTTTCAGGGCTCTTATTTTGACGCAATCGTAAGTTTCCTCAGCCGCTTCTTATTCCGACGTGCTAGCGCCTGGCCAGTCCTCACCAGTTTATGCGGCATTTTGGCACCTACGGGTATGCGAAGCGGCAAGAACTCAACTTGAGGACCAATGGGTTGAGTCTGGGGATACTTATGATGTGCTAGTACTCATACAGTACGAAGGTACAGCGCCCAAGTTTTGAATATTTTGCTAGCAGGGGGTATTGAAAAACGAAAGGTCGGTTCCCTGCCTAATTCACGCAAAAGGGTTACTTATCATCACAAAAGTAGCACCTTACTTCCAGAGTACCCCAAGACGTAGGGGTTTAACTCGTTTGACTCGTACTCTCAAAGAAGTATGCGAGGGTAAAAGTTAAATGGACTTGGGTAGATCAAGTGTAGCTTATCCCATAGACGGATGAGACATGCAGATTCACGGCCTTCCATACGGTAACTCCAATCTGTGGCTCGACTCGTGGCGGTGGCTGATTCAGTCTGGGGGGCATGTCGAGATGGTAGGTACGCGGATGGTGCATTCCAAGTACCTCATTAGAAATCATCCTTAGTCAGCACATGGAATTCCCAAATTTATTTCTTAGTACTCGATCATACACCATCTGCGTACCCGCCTTCCCGGCATACCTTCAGCCCCACATAGCCATCGCCACGAGTCGAGCCACAGATTGGAGTTACCCTATACGGAAGGCCGTGAATCTGCATGTCTCATCCGTCCATGGGATAAGAATATTCAAAACTTAGGAGCTGTACGAGTACCTTTGTACTCACGCGGCCGGATTGAAGTCAGACGGCCCTCTTTGGACTAGCGCATGTCTGGTGAAAACTAACCACATATAGTAGAAAACTTGCCAAACTCGCTCTGTAGCCAAGGTTACCATGCAGGCGATTCCCTCATGTTTGGCGATTTAATACCGTATGTGGTTAGTTTTCACCAGACATGCGCTAGTCCAAAAAAGGGCCTTCTGATATCAATCCGGCCGCGTGAGTACGGTAACGCATGATCGAGAAAGGGAGGCTTGGCATGGCCACTTTTGGGGAGCGGCACTTGAGCCCCCGAATCTCAGCAGGCACAACTCACTCGACGATTACAGAAACCTTCTTTAGCTATCTGTACCCGTAGGTCAACCAGTCCCTCTACTGATCTTCAACGCATACCCTATCAAGATCTCCAACGTGCCCTCCCTCTCGACTTCCAACACACTCTTTCTCGAATAATCTTGGGGAATCCACACAAAGATATTTCTGATCTCGCGAAATTACTTGCGCCCAAGTTGTTTTACGACTGCAAGAACCACCCATCCACTAAAATCCTCTCGAGCGCACAGAAACCGAGTGCTTACTGTATTCATTTCAACAAACTTAAAGGTGTACACCGTGTATCCACCTTTGGGATTGGTATCGGCAAGAAGGACAGCATGGGTAATACACCTCTCGGATGGGCTGCTGGGAATGGGCACGAGGAGATCGTTAAAATACTCGGGGGGTTCATGAAATACCGGAAAGGGGGGTATCCCTGTTCTGATCGCCGAGCAACAAGAAGTCAAGAAAACTTGGAAAGAATCACAGGGATGAGTTTCCCATAGACCAGTAGGAAAAAAAAAAGCAACCACAAAACCAATAATGATAAGTAAGTTAGAGGTTTGGATGCGACTAGAAAGGATGTTTCTTTCTTAAGGAATCTAGTCCTTGGGTGTGACCATGATAGTATTAGCACTTTGCCTATCACTCAGTGCAACAAGTGTTGTTTTAAGGCAGCTCATACCACTGACTCTCTTTCCAGACAATTGATCATCCGATTGCTTTGGGCCCTGATTCACCACGGCTAGTTTCCGATTTTTAATATACCCCCGAGTACTACTCGGCCGGGACGACATCGCCTCCGACAAGCTAGGAGAGGGAGGCCGAACCCCGCTGCTGCTGGCTGCTATGAATGGGCACGAGGGAGTGGCCAAAATTCTACTCGAACGCGGCGACGTCGACCCCAACAAACTGGATAATTGTGGCCGAACACCACTCTGGTGGGCAACCAGCAATGGGCTCGAGGAAGTGGTGAAATTACTACTCGAACGAGACGACGCTGACTCCAATAAACTAGATGACTACGGCCAAACACCACTCTGGCCAGCTGCTTGGAATGGCTACGAGGAACTGGTGAAAATGCTACTTGGACGGAGCGACGTCAACCCCAATGGAACAAATATCCACGGCCAAACACCGCTCTTATGGGCTGCTTCGTGTGGTCACATGGGAGTGGTGAAATTACTACTCAGACGGGATGATGTCAACCCCGACAAGCCAGATAAATCCGGCCGAACACCACTCTGGTGGGCTGCCTACAAGGGGCGAGAGGAAGTGGTAGAAATATTACTCGAACGAGATGACGTCAACCCCAACGAGCCGGACAAGTACGGCCAGACACCACTCCAGCAGGCTATTAAAATTCGCCACGCGGGAGTGATAGCTCTATTACAGCCCTTAACACCTGCCATCCACAGCACGGCCTAAGCTTGAAGAGGCATCTCCCTCTTTACCGTTTTTCGAATACCTTATTGGTAACCTATGTGCCTTTTTCGCAAGGACCTCAACAGCTCAATAGACGTGTTTCTAGCCGCCGCTAGCTCCCTCCTCTCACCCCCGCCCGGCCTTCTCCTGATCTTGAAATACCACATCGTAATAGGCAGGTTCTGCTAAGACCGTCGTAATAAGAACTGTTCTTATTTTTGTTGCGGATTACGTGGGTTGCAACACGGTCAGAACACTGAAGTTCTGCTAAGAACAGTACAAAAATTGGTGTGGGTTGAAAATTTTTCTCTTAGCGTTGGCACAAACTCCACCAATTTTTGGTAAACAGCAGGGTAAACACAAACTTTTACGACCGTCTTATTTAAGAATTGTTCTTAAGACTTTACTAAAGTTGAGCCACAGGCACTATAGCGCATTTGGAAAGGTTAGTACGGTTGCTGTGGTGATAAGAACAGTTCGTATTACGACGGTCGTAGCAGAACCTGCCTAATTGCTGTCTTGCTTTTCTTCTGTAACAAACCTCACACAGAAACCCGGCTTAAGCCTCATTCCCTTTGGTTTTTAGTACAAGGAACTCATACGCAATAGGAATTCACATATCTATCACATACCTGTCCGGCCCTCTTTCCGGATTTTCTTATCGAGTCGAGTTGAGATTTGTGTTCTAAAATCTAGAGTTTAGTGGCGGGAGGTTACTTCTACTGTATTGTGATAAGCTATTATGGCTTGATAATTCCATCTTATTTGTTTTATTTCTTTTTTGGCTGTTCATTTCTTTTTTCCCCTCGACTTATTGTTTCCCCTTTTCTCCCATCTGAAGTGTAGACGTGGCGGTGCTTAGATATAATTTACGAGTAAAAATGTGCAGTTCAAGTTTTTCTGACACCCATGCAAAGTGACATACAAACTAGTTGTTAACCAAGTAGGGTATGATGGTGACTGGTCTCCACTATTGGTGTGGTCTAAAAACGATATGCTTATCTGGACTGTCCCTCAGGCGTGAGATTTAAGGCGAAGTTAGCAGGCCCTCAACACTGCGTATATTGTTGCCAATCAAGGTAAATTAGTACGATAAGGGGCCTTTTGATTATGGAATTTACTCTAATTCTATAAGGCTGTATAAACTGCAAAAACTTGCCTTGTAGCTAAACCTTCTGCATCATTATAGACACAGATCACTAGTGTGACGCGCGACCCCGGAGAGAGCAGTATCATACTCTACCCACGCCGGAATACTTTCTCCAATCTGCCCACACTCAACCCAGTCTCTTCAACAGATTATAGAGTAGAGGTTGCTCTGATACATAGGGCTCAACTATTCTCTTACTCCCGGCCCCTTTTGGTCACAAGTACATGGCTAAAATGCCCGATATCCCTATCTACACATAGTAACTGCTGTAGGCGCATAACGAGCTTCTCTAGTATATCCCGTATTCAACCTTAATTTGGCGATAGTGATTGAAAGGGCCGCTGTGCTACGCAACATGGACTTGGGAGGGGGTCAGGATATTCTGTCACCCCCGAGTCTCCTTTTGCATACTGCAATTTCTCACTTCTCATGGAATTCTGCTCATTCTTGGGCACCGCCCACCTATACAATCTCCCAAGCCAGGAAGGAAAACCTTGGCTCGCCATGGGATAGTAGTGCTCGAGCAATGCCGTACGTTGGCGTATCGTAGCTACATAATAACTACAGTAAATAACAGCCGTAAGCCACGATACCGGAAAAGGTGGCTCTAACTATAAAATTTGATGCTGGGTGGAGTGTATTTTACTACATCTACAAGAGTTCATGTTACCTAGAATTTTGATGAATGTAGTCTTATAAGAACTAGATGGTAGATTGTCGACCCGTAGAGGGTGGAAGATGGTGGATAAAAGGCGCTCTGGTGGCATGTAAGGAGGATTGTGGGTAGAAAGGCGCTACTAAGAAGCCAAACTAGGCCCCACAGGTACTTCTTGGCGTTATTAGGTGTTAATTGTGCATTTAATAGCTTGGGTTGGGCTTTCTTCTCTATTTTTGTATTAATAGATTATGTGTAACCTCCCCTCTTATATCTCGATTGAGATCAAAGGTGTTTTTTTATATTGGCCTGGCTAATAGCTTCTGGTAGGTTCACGGCAGGCTGCTGGACTGTATCATATTGGGTGGTATTGTATGCTAAGTAAAAATTATTGTGCGTGGACAAAAGTAACCGAAGAGCGCTGGCGAGGGTGGCAACCATCACTTCTGGACACCATCACATAACCAACCCCCCTATAAAAATCATTTCCACAAAACTCATTTCTCATATTATCTTCTCTTTTTTTATTCTAAGAAATAATGGCTCCTATTCTTCATAGTCAACCCAAAAAACCTATTCCTTCTAAGCATCTAAGCCAATGGACAAGAGGGAGACTGTGTGGCTTGCATGAAAAAGACATGCCCTTAACAGACATTTCCCACCAACTCAACATCCCTCTTACTACTGTTCATGACACAGTTGAAAAGGGAGATCAAGAGGGAGAGGAGAAAGAGCACAGTAGAAGACCTCCTAAGACTTCTAAGGCTCAGGATGAAGCTATGGTTGAGGAAGCCCTCAAAAATTGCCATAACAGCTATCAAGACATTGCCAAGAAAATTGCACCAAATGTCTCTGAGAAGACTATAAAGTGCAGACTCTCTGGAAAAAATCTTAAAAAATGGGTGGCATAAGAGAGGGTACATCTTGATGAGGGTCTTGCTGAGAAGAGATTGAAATGGGCATTTGCTCATAGGCATTGGACAAAAAATATGTGGAGAAGGAAGGCAATGTGGGGAGATGAGGTAACTATTGAGAGAGGGGGAGGCAGAAGGAGAAAGTGGATATTTAGATATCCTAAAGAGAAGTGGAATAAGGACTGTGTTGAGGAAACTCCTAGGAGAGGAGAGAAAAAGGTTGGCCAAATGATTGTGTTTTTTTATGGCCAAAAGTATGGTTGTTTTCTTCCTGTTTTTCCTGATCCTTCTTCTCTGGTGGTAGGGTTACTGCAAAGTCAATTATTGAGGTTTATGATCAATATGACTTTGTAGGCATATGGGAGAATATTAAGAAAGAGTCTGGAGAGGAGGAGGTCTTTTTGATCATTGACAATGCTAAAACTCACTTGCCCTTCATGAGATGGCTCAGAGAGCATAGAATTACACTACTGGAAACTCCCCCCTATTCACCAGATCTCAATCCAATTGAAAATATCTGGTCTCTGGTTAAGGATAAGCTTTCTAAGCACTATCCTGATCTTCATCTCATGAAGGGCCCTGAGCATGTGGTCAAAAAGACAATTGAAGAGGCAGTCACTCATTGTTGGGAACTTCTTGATTCAAAGGTTTTTGATACTCTGGCAGGATTTATGGTGGATAGGGTAGAAGCAATTATTAAGGCTGATGGATGGTATACTAAGTACTGATTACTGCTATGTATTTCTTTTAATTTTTCTTTTATTTTTTTTGGTTGATGTTGGGGTTGTTGAATGTATGGAGGTTGTCATCACCGGGCAAATTGCGCGTTCGTTGTCGTTGTCGTTCTTCGGTACTTTTGTCCACGCACAATACTATTCGAACACTATCCTTAGACGAGTGATTATCTGTGACAGGTTACAATCACGGAGGAAATAGTGGTCATAACTGTCACCTGCTTGGAGATAACAGCCGTTAATTGCAGCAGTGATTATGAACTAGTTAAGGCAAAGTTGAACTTTTTTTGTACATATTGCGCTAATTGTGGTAGTTTTGTTTGCTCAAGATAGGGTGTAGGAAGAGCATCGCCGGGGATTCACCCTACTACCTCGGTTAGCCTAGAGAGAAATTTTGGATCCTAAACCATCTAAGGCTCTAATAGGAGACTGTTTGTTAGCCTATTTAAGGATTATTGGGATTACTATTAAGGTTAGTTAGCGGTAGAAACAGAACTTGGCTTTGATGAGCATCTCGATGGTAGGTAATGGCAGAAATAGCAACAGCACGGTTGTGATGAACCTCAGAAAACATAGTGCCTATCTTCACAGAATCTGGTATGGGGTAGGGGGAAGAGCTTCCCGGCCTGTGCCAGTATCATGAAGTACAGTACTCTGCTGTGTTACTGTGGGTTGGGTGATGTGTTGGTTTTTCAACAAATTCATCGATAAGCCTTAATGTGCTTATATATGTACTAGGCTAGTTGATTCCACCGGAGGTGCTCTGGGGTGTTCACCCGTCACGGGGCGAGATTTGTGCTGTGCCATAGGATTGGTGTGCATCTGCTACAGTAGCGATGCGGCAAAGGGGGTGTTATCGGGAGATTGACAGGGCGGTGCTGTGCCATCGATAAGGTTCCACAAAAGACCCCGCTTTCCTCAGCCCCAGCAATTTCCTCAGCCCCAGCAATTCCAGCAACCAACTAATGCCATCATCCATTGTTAAAAATATCCTAACCAACGAAAAACAGGAAATGTCTCAACATCTCAGTAATAATATCAACTCTTTAAACACTGTTAACGTGTGGAGCAACTGTACCATTGCCGATGACCGGCCTCAAATCTTGACTTGGCTATCGCCGCTAGAGCCCAGGCTACGGCACCAGGACATTCGAGACCGCCGAGTTGAAAATGTAGGGGAATGGATCTTACAAACTCAGGAATTTAGAAGCTTGCACGCTGGTAGTGGGGGAGGTGAATCCGATGATGCAGTATTCTTTTGTTATGGAGATCCGGGTGTCGGGAAGACTTATATAAGGTAACAAGGACGGACCTCGAGGGATGAAAGGAAGGGAACAGGTGCTGACAAGCTGTGATTTTAGTTCATTGGTGATAGACAGCCTGTGCGATCAGGCAAGAGGGCAAAATGTCGGTGTTGCATGCTTTTACTTCGACTTCGCAGCCCAGAAGGAGCAATCATCGACGAGCATGTTGGGCGCCCTACTCAAACAAGCTGTGGGCGGGCTAGGAGAGGTACCGGGGGAAATAGCGCGAGCTTACGAAGACCAGAAGAAGGTCATTGGTGGACGGGGACCCCAACATTCCGATATTGTGAAGATGATGCAGGCCACCTCTTCAGAGAAGCCTACATTCATATGTATCGACGCTCTAGATGAATGTGTGGCAGAACATCGGGTTAAGCTTCTCAATTCGCTAAACAAAATCCTGAAAAAGTCTCCCGGCACTCGAATATTCGTGACTGGAAGACCGCATATTCAGGATGAAATCGAGAAGCGTCTTCCTGGAAGGGTAGCCACTATACGCATCACTCCCAGGAGAAGTGATATCATCAGATATCTTCGTAGTAGGTTGGATGAGGACACAATGCCAGATGCGATGGACAGCAGGCTGGAGGCAGATATTCTGAAGAAAATTCCGGAAGATATTTCTGAAATGTATGTAGAAATAACAACTCTCCGGAAGCTACCTCAAGTTATCCACTAACAGATACATATCTAGATTCCTGCTAGTCTCGCTGAATATCGATTCGATTCTGCAAGAGACCACCATCTATCACAGGCGACAAAGGCTCAATGCAATGACCGATGGGTTAGGTCTAGGGGATGCTTATAGCGCAACGCTAGGCCGGATAAAGGGGCAAGGTGGAAGGAAAGCGAGGCTTGGCATGTCGGCTTTAATGTGGATCTCTCACTCGGAGTGGCCCTTGGGGTCAGACGTACTGCGCCATGCCCTAGCAGTGGAGATAGGGTCACCGAACTTCAATACTGATAATGTCCCTTCGATAGGGACACTGCTAGCCTGCTGCCAAGGGCTTGTCGTCGTGGACAAAGAGACTTCCACTATCCGGTTGATTCACTTTACCCTTCAAGAGTATCTCCAAGCTCATCCTGAGCTTTTCAGTGCTGCTCACTCGACAATTGCAGAAACCTGCTTAACTTATCTGAATTCGCAGGAGGTCAAGACACTTCCGGCCCGCCCCTTTCCCGATCTCCGAGGCACACCGCTTCTCAAATATTCCTCCCTGTATTGGGGGGTGCACGCGAAAAGAGACCTTTCAGATTGTGCGAAATTGCTCGCGCTAAAGTTATTTGACAACGGCAATCACCATCTATCCACCGAACTTCTGTTGAGAGCACAGGGGCAGTATTTTTTCAACGTTGCTTTCGACGAGCTTTCCCTATTCAGTGGGCTACACTGTGCATCTATCTTTGGGATTGATGAGATTGTAGCTAGTTTGGTAGAAGTGGAAGGTTGTGATATCAACCAAGAAGACTGCGTGGGTAATACAGCTCTCATGTGGGCTGCGCTGAATGATCATGAGGGAGTTGTGAAGATACTACTGGGACGAGACGACGTCGACCCCAATAAACCAGATAAGCTCGGCCAAACACCACTCATGCTGGCTGCTTCCAATGGCTACGTGGGAGTGGTGGAATTACTACTCGGACGGGACGGCGTCTGTCCCGATAAGCCAAATAAATCTGGCCGAACGCCACTCTGGTGGGCTGCCTGCTATGGGCGCGAGGAAATGGTGAGAATACTACTCGGACGGGACGACGTCAACCCCAACGAGCCGGATTGTTACGGCAAAACTCCACTCCAGCAAGCTGTTCAAGAGGGTCACGCAGGAGTGATAGCTCTACTACAGCCCCTGGCACCTGCCGCCCACAGCACGGCCTAATGCCGAGGAGGCATCGCCCTCCTTACCGCCTTCGAACACCTTGCTGGTAACCTATGTATCTTTTTCGCAAGGACCTCGATGGTTTAGTAGACACGTTTATCCCAGCCGCTAGCTCCCTCCTCTCATTCTCGTCCAACCTTCTTCCGATCTTGAAATACTACCTCGCCATAATCGCCGTCTCGTCTTTCCTTCCGGGGTAAGCATTCCACAAAAGCGCAGCTTGAATCTCCCTTTCCTCTTTTTTTCTGGAAGGAAATCATACACAATCGGGATGCACAAATCTATCACATACCTATCCAGCCCTCTATCTAGATTTTTCTTACAGAGTGGAGTTGAGATTTGTGTTTTCCTACAGTTATGATCAATAAGTCTGTACACACCCCACCCAAGCTCACCTAATCCACCAGGCAACACAACCCTCGCTCAACCCGCGGACTTTTTTTTTTTTTTTTTTCACAGCACCAAAAAATGACCCCTCCGCAAGCTTTTGGTACCGTTATAAGCAGAAATCGGCAAACTCCCCAGCAGCGACAAAAGGAACTAAATTCCCATGATAGAGCGCGGATATTTGAGGCAATAAGTTTGGGTTCCAGTCCATCAGCCGTCGCAGAACAATTTGGATGTACACGACAGACAGTCTACTGTACTATTAAACAAGCACGCGAGCTCAACCACTTTGGTTCCAGGCCCAGAACAGGTCGTCCGAAGAAGCTAAATCGACAAATTATCCGCTGCTTACTTTGTCTTGTAAGAAGTTTCCCAAATATATACTTTCGCGACCTCATTCAGGAGAGTGGTGCCAATGTGTGCATCAATACTATCCGCCGCGCTCTCGGGCCCAACCTACGTTGTAAATGGAGATGGTGCAAAAGAATTCGACTACAGGAGAAAAATGTGAAAGAGAGGCTACGGATTGCACGTTATTATTGTTAGAAAGATGAAGAATTGGTGGATGTATGAGCAAGTACTGGTCCCTACTCTGAGAGCACCCACTAAGATTTTCTTAAGGGCATCTATAGCGATGAGTCTTCGGTACAAAACTCTCCCAATTCACCTGATGGATGGGTTTTTCGACTCTCAAAGGATAAATGGAAAGAATGGGCTGTCAACGAGAGTGAACATGTCAAATCTTCCCTCTCCTTTATGGTATGGGGGGCTATCTGGAAAGGGGGATGGTCAGAATTACAGATTATGCAACGAGATGAGGACTCTCCAAAGAACGGATATAGTGCGCGCTCCTATATTAAGGTCTTGGAAGAAGGTTTATTGCCTCACTATACTCCCGGGCGGTTTTTTTTGCAAGACAATGCAAAAATTCATATTGCGAAGGTCACCAAAGAGTGGTTGGAGTTGCATGGGATCTGGGTGTCCGAACACCCTCCACACAGTCCAGATTTAAACCCAATTGAGCATGTCTGGAAGGCTATGAAGAGTATTCTTCGAATAGACTATGGATACTTGAAAGACCTTAAAGATAATGCTGAGAGTAGGGTGATTTTTGTTGCAGCACTGAAGAGGGCATGGTGGATGGTCCCCCAGGTGTTAATTGACCGCCTGATTGATTTAATGCCCAGGCGCTACCACGCAGTGAGAAGAAACCGAGGTTGGTATACCAAGTATTAATCACCATGGCAATAGCTCTCTTTCTGTATTTTTATTGTATTTTTAACTACATTTTTGGTCCCACAATTGATTAATAGAAGTCACAGCTGGGTTGCGTGGTAAAGGTGCGGGTGGGGTGTGTGTACAGACTTATTGATCATAACTTTATCTAAAATCTAGCGTTTAGCGTTGGTGGAGGGCTATTTCTACTATAATATTATTGTGCTAAGCTAGTATAGCTTGAAAGTTTTCTATCATATTTCTTTTATCTCTTTTTAGCTGCTCGTTTATTTGTTCCCACGATTTATTATTTCCCCTTTTCTTCCCTCTAAAGTGTAGATGCGACAGTTTATTCACTTAGAGGAAAAAATACACAATGCAAGTCTCTGTCACACCCGTGCAAAGCGACATAAAAGCTAGTTGATAACCAGTTGAGGTACGTGGTGATTGATTTCTACTATGGATACGGTTTAATGAAGATATGCCTATCTAGGCCGTCCCCCAGGCGTGAGCTTCAAGGTGAGATTAGAAGGCTGTCAACACTGTTTAGCCTTGCACATCAAGGAGAATTAATACATTAAGGGGTCCTTTGACTGAAATTAGCTCCAGTTTTACAAGGCCGTATATGCTTAAAAAGCTCGCCGTGTAGCCTACCTTCCCCATGGTCTTAGATGCCGGTTACAGGTATAGCGGTTGATGTAGAAGAGCAGTACTCACTCAGCCTACGCCGACATACATTCTCCAACTGGCCACACTCAACTTTGTCTCCTCATACGCTGCCAAGGTTGCTTTTATGAATACAAATCAGTCACTGTTGCCGTAGTCTCGGCCTCTTCGGCCGCAAGCGCCTAACCGATATCCCTATCTATGTAGTAATTACTATAGGCTCATAACAAGTTTCTCGAGTATATCTGGCATTTCACCCTAATTTGGCAATAGCGACTAAAGGGGCTAATGTGCTGCGCAATATTGACTCGGGAGAGGGTTAGGATATTCCATCATCCCCATTTCTCCTCTTGTCTACTGCAATTTCTTTCTTCTTTGTCTCATGACGTTCCTTCCATGCTCGAGAGCCGCCCACGCATATGCTCTCCCGACCCAGGCAGGAAAACCTTGCCTTGGCCTGGGACAATGGTGCTTGGACAATACCGTACGTTACTGTATTGTAACTATCATACTTAATACAGTGCCGGAAATTATAGCTATAAGGCCGATGCGGGAAAAAGTATCTCTAACTATAAATTTGATGGTGGGTACCCGGAAATAGTGTCTTATTGCAATTACAGGAGCTCGTGTCGCAGGAAATGTCGATAAATCAGGTTTCACAAAAACAAGATTTTAAATTGCCGGCCTGCAAAGAATGGAGGATGGTTGGGTAAAAGACTTAAATATGAGGCTTTGGTAGTACATAAGGAGGCTTGTGTGCTAGAGTGTGCTACTAAGGAGCTAGGTTAGGTCCAGGAGGTTTAAGTTCGCGATAACGGGGGCTAATTGTATATTTAATAACTTGGGTTATGCTTTCTTCTTTACTTCTGTAGGTCATGCTTAACCCCCCTTCCTACATCTTGATTGAGATCAAAGGATTTTTCTTTTAATATTGGCCCGGTTGATAGCTTCTAGTAGGTTTAAGATAAGTTACTAAACTGTATCATATTAGATGGTATTGATGCTATGGGAAATCACCATTCGAACGCTGTCTTTAGACGAGTGATTATCGGTGACGGTAATATAGAACAATAGAGTAAATAGTGGTCAATCGTGGCAGTTCGTAGGGGTGGACCAAAGCAAACTTCAGACTTTCTTTCCACTTATCGCACTAATTGTAGAGTTGGTTTGTGTTCTACAAACGGTATGCGAAGAGTATCGCCTGGGATGTACTCTGCTACCTCGGTTAGTCCAGCCTGAAACCTTGGATCCTAATTCACCCAATGCTCTGATAGGAGACTATTCGCTAGCATATTTAAGGACTCTTGAGATTACTAATTAGGTTGGTTAGCCGTAGAAACGGAACTTGGCTCTGACGAACTCCCCGATGGCTACAAAGATGGGGTAGATTATGGCAAGAAGGCAGCGACGGTGCCGTGCTTGAAGATTGTGATGGATATCGAAAAGCATGGTCCCTATCTTCACAGAGTCTAGTACGAGGCAAGGGGAAGAGCTTTCCGGCCTGTGCCGACATCATGAAGGAATCTGCTGTACTGCTTTGGGTCGGGCGGCGTGTTGGTATTTCGATAAATTCATTCATAAGGCTTGATGTGCTTGTATATATGCCAAGCTAGCTGATCCCACCGGAGGTGCTCGAGGGTGTTCATCCGTCGCGGGGCGGGGTTTGTGCTGCGCCACAGGATAGAATTCAGAGAGGTGTGGCATTTGCAAGCCATACCACGAAGAGGGTGTTATGGGGACAAATTTGGGGGAAATTGATTGGGCGATGCAGAAGTATCCCTGAGGTTTCACAAAAGGCCCCGCTTTTTCTTCAGCACCAAAGGGGTTCGAGAGGTTGACTACCTCCATGATCCAACATCTACAACATCCTAGGCAACGAGAACAGAAAATGTCCCAATCTTTCAGTCATAATATCAACTCTTTTAACACGACTGTTGGTAACATTACGATTACCGATGGCCAGTCTCAAATCTTGGTTATCGCCACTGGAGCCTAGGCTACGGCACCAGGACATTCGAGACCGCCGAGTCGAAAATGTAGGGGAATGGCTCTTACAAACAGAGGAGTTTAGAAGCTGGCACGCTGGTAGTGGGGGAAGTGAATCCGATAACGCAGTTTTGTTTTGCTATGGAGATCCGGAGCGGGGAAGACTTATATTAGGTAACAAGGACGAACCTCGAGGGATGAAAGGAAGGGGCAAGCGCTGACAAGCCATGATATTAGCTCATTAGTGACAGATAGCCTGTGCGATCAGGCAAGAGGGCAAAATGTCGGTGTTGCATGCTTTTACTTCGACTTCGCAGCCCAGAAGGAGCAATCATCGACGAGCATGTTGGGCGCCCTACTCAAACAAGCTGTGGGCGGACTAGGAGAGGTACCGGGGGAAATAGCGCGAGCATACGAAGACCAGAAGAAGGTCATTGGTGGGCGGGGACCCCAACTTTCCGATATTGTGAAGATGATGCAGGCCACCTCTTCCGAGAAGCCTACATTCATATGTATCGACGCTCTAGATGAATGTGTGGCAGAATATCGAGTTAAGCTTCTTAATTCGCTAAATCAAATCCTCCAGAAGTCTCCCGGCACTCGAATATTTGTGACCGGAAGACCCCATGTTCAGGATGAAATCGAGAGGCGTCTCACTGGAAGAGTAGTGACTATACACATCACTCCCAGGAGAAGTGATATCATCAGATATCTTCATAGTAGGTTGGATGAGGATACGGCGCCGGATGCGATGGACAGCAGGCTGGAGGCAGACATCCTGAAGAAAATTCCGGAAGATATTTCGGAAATGTACGTAGAACAATTCCCCGGAAGCTGCTTCAGGTCATCCACTGACAGATACATATCCAGATTCCTGCTAGTCTCGCTGAATATTGACGCGATCCTGCAGGAAACCACCATATATCACAGACGGCAAAAACTCAATGCAATGACCGACGGGTTGGGGTTGGGGGATGCTTATAGCGCAACGCTAGGCCGGATAAAGGGACAAAGTGGGAGGAAAGCGAGGCTTGGCATATCGGCTTTGATGTGGATCTCGCACTCGGAGCGGCCCTTGAAGTCCGACGAACTGCACCATGCCCTAGCAGTCGAGATAGGGTCACCGAACTTTAATACCGACAATGTCCCTTCAATAGGGATGTTGATAACCTGTTGCCAAAGCCTTGTTGTCGTGGACAAAGAGACTTCCACTATCCGGCTAATTCACTTTACCCTTCAAGAGTACCTCCGGGCTCATCCCGAGCTTCATGATGCAGCTCACTCGACAATTGCAGAAACCTGCTTAAGTTATCTGAATTCCGAGGAGGTCAAGGCACCCCCGAACCGCCCCTCTCCCTATTTCCGAGCCGAGGCACACCGTTCCTCGAATATTCCTCTCAGTACTGGGGAATGCACGCAAAAAGGGAGCTTTCGGATTGCGCGAAATTGCTTGCCCTAAAGTTATTTGACCACTGCAATAAACACCCATTCATTGACATCTTATTTAAAGTACAGGGGTGGCATCTTTCCAACCTTGGTATTGATGAGTTTTCCTTGTTCGGTGGGCTACTGTGCATCTATCTTTGGGATTGATGAGATTGTAACTAGATTGGTAGAGGTGCAAGGTTGTGATATCAACCAAGAAGACTGTGTGAGTTATACAGCTCTCATGTGGGCCGTGGAGAATGCGCATGTGGGAATGGTGAAGATACTACTCGGACGTGACGACACCGACCCTAATAAGCCAGATCAGTATAGCCAAACACTACTCACGCTGGCTGCTTTTAACGGCTGCGTGGGAATGGTGGAATTACTGCTCGGACGGGACGGCGTCTGCCCCAATAAGCCAAATAAATCCGGCCGAACGCCACTCTGGTGGGCTGCCCGCAATGGGCACGAGGAAGTGGTGAGAATACTACTCGGACGGGACGACGTCAACCCCAACGAGCCGGATAGGTATGGCGAAACACCACTCCAGCAAGCTGTTGAAAAGGGCCACGCAGGAGTGGTAGCTCTGCTACAGCCCCCAGCACCTGCCGCCCACCGCGCGGCCTAAGCCCCAGGAAGCACCGCCCTCCCTACCGCCTTCGAACACTTTGCCGGCAACCTATATACCTTTTCGCAAGGACCTCGATAACCTAGCAAATGTGTTTGTCGCTCCCGCCGCGCCCCCTCTCACCTCCGCTCAACCCTTCCCCGCATCTTGGGGCACAGTCTTGTCGTAATTGCCATCTCGCCTTCCTTCCAAGGTGGGCGTCCCATAGGGGCACGTGTTGCAAATTGTATCCTTGAAAGCAATGATTCTATCGTTTTGGGGGGGGAGTGGAGAGAAGAGAAAAGAAGGTGTAGAGCTACATGAAGCAAACATTGGGAAACCACCCAGGGAAATCATCTAACTACGGAAACACATACGCAGCACCCGGTACGTACCCTACGCACATTCACCGTAACAGCACGGATTAAATTATTTTTTGTTTAGTAGAAGGAGATCATATGCAATCGGAATGCACATATCTATTCCATGTTCGTCCAACCCTCTGTCCAGATGTTTCTCTGGAGTCGAGTTAGTGGCTGTGAATCTACACCCAAGCAAGGGAAGAATGCGTGTGCAGGAATGCCCACATAGTTCGGAATCCACCCATTCCTCCGATAAGTATAAATGATACTACATAGTGAGAAGACCCTAATTATACAATAAATAGTATATTAGTAGGCCTAAGCGATAGTAAATTCATATTCTGGGATGTATTCACAGTTTCAATCATAAAGGTATACGAGTGATGATCTGTGATTCTCTTTTCAGAGGTTATATAACTATCATACCGAGGAAATAGTGGCAATAAATAAGTTACCCGCTTGAAGGTAATAGCGCTCAAGTGTAGTGTATATGAACAGGCTGAAATAGGATTAAGCTATTTTTTGCCGGCACAGCACACAAATGGTGCCATCCATATAGTAATTCCTTTCAAAGCTGTTTACCGGAGATTTACCCTGTTGTTTTGGTTACTTAGTTTAGTGGCAAATCCCGCATCCTCTATTTTCCTAGGACTTGACGGGAGACTATTCATTGGCATATTTGATAACTCTTAGAAGTTAGTGCTGATGAGTGGTCTCAAGTCTTGGCCTGGTGTTCTCTGCTAGAGCTCAGGCTACCCCACCAGGACAGCCAAGACCACCTGGCCGGGGGTGTGAGGGAATAGCTCTTACAAATTGAGGAATTTAAAGGCTGGCTCGCCTGAAGTGAGAGAGGTGAATCCAATGGCGCAGTTTCGTTTTAGTTGGAGATCCGGGGGGCGCCAGACACATTGGGCGAAGCGCAGCCACTGGCACGTCACAACGCTCACGCTCATTTTCAAATCTCAATATAGAAGTTACTGGTTACTGCATAGGGCTCCTGAAATTAAAATGGGGTTAAAAAATAAAATAAATTCAGTGTCATAATATTTTTATGTTCTGTTTATTCTCCTCTCTATTTTCATTTTGCATATTCTTCCCTTAATTTAAATAAAACAGGTAGCTTATTGGTAAGCACTTACACTTTATAGGAAGCACTCATAGGATTTCACAGACAATAACCCATAATCCATTTCCTAGAACGGGGCCTAACCATACTACGTATGTGATTTGAACGATCCAGACTACCTTACTACAGTGGAGTTCCCAGCCCTATGCCCCAATACTATTGCAGTAGTAATCATAAACCAACTGTCGTTGCTGCATTTACCGGGAATCCCGCGATGGGCGAAAAACAAAAGATGAGGGTCAAGAGTAAGTTCAACATGTCAAACAAATACCTTAATGTCTTGTTCTAATTTGGATACTGCACGCCAACATAGACCTAGAAAGCAGCCAGTTTGCTCATCAGTCAATTCGCTTGTAGCTCTTAGCTATTTCTTTCGCCGACTCACGACTTTTATGCATACCCGGCATTCAGCGGCAAGCACGAACCCCTAAGAATGGAATGGAAAGAGCAAGTGCTAACAAGCCATGACGGTAGCTCATTAGTAATAGATAACTTGCGCGATAAGGCGAGAGGACAAAATGTCGTCGTTGCGTGTTTTTACTTCCCTTCGCCGCCCAAAAGGAGTAATCGTCGACGAGTATGTTGGGCGCCCTTCTCAAACAAATTGTGGATGAGCTAGAATAGATACTGGGAGAAATAGCAAAAACCTATCAAGACCAGAAAAAGGGGATTGGTGAACGAGAACCCCAACTCTCCGATATTCGGGACGAAATCAGGGAGCGGCTTTTTGGAAGCGTGACGACTGACTTACACACATCACTCCCACAAGAAGCGATATCTGATGGTATAATAATCCCAGTAGTAGAAGGTCGTATTAGAAGCATTGAGGAGGGCGGGCAACAGGAAGCGTGAATAATTAATATGAGGGAGCACTGAAGCGTGGACGTGTGTGGGCACACTAGGACATGAAGGAATGTATTGGGTGAAACATGCTCAAGTAGCCATTAAGAATTGTACCAGAATGTCAGCATAAATAACCGAACATCAGGGTGAAACGGCTCGCACTTCTTTGCTAACACCTAACTCAATAGATGACTACCAAAAAATAAAATAAAATAAAAGTATTATAATCCTAATTTATGCATTGTGTGTCATCCATCTGAATTATTGAGATTTTTCTGTTGTGGTAAAGGTATGGTGGATTCGGGGCTGCGATACTATTTGGTTGAACATTGCAGTGCCAAAAGTTCGGTCACTTTTGCTAAGGTGCAATAATGTTGATTTCGATGAGCTTTCCCTGCTTGGTTGCATTTACCTCCGGGATTGATGAGATGGTAGCTGCTCGAGTAGGGTAGTTTGGTAGAGGTGGAAGGTTGTGATGTCGACCGAAAAGACTACAACAGCTCTGGTGTGGGTTATACACAATGGGTATTATGAGGGAGTGGTGAAGATACCATCATACTCAGACTGAAAGACGCAGATAGCAACAAACTACTAGTAGATGAGTATAGCCAAACACCACTTCATCAGGCCGTTGAAAACGGCCACGGGGGAGTATAGCTACTCTTATCTGATTTTTACTTTCTAATTTTTTTAGATTCCAGTAATTTGTTTTTTCTCAAATTTATTGTTTCTCCTTTCCTCCCCGCTAAACAGTGCTAGTGCGAGGCTTGGCACAGCGACAGTGCAGAGCCGCACTTGAACTCCGATGAGCCGTGCCAGGCCCTTGCACTTGGGATAAGTTGAGGTCATCGAAACTGACCAGCTACAGCATCCCTTCAACGAGACTATGCACTTCCATCGTACATAACCCACTTTACCCCTCACGAGCCCCCCCCCCCGCGTTCATCCCGAGCTTCGTGGAACACCTCACTCGATAATTGCAAGAATCTGCTTAAATTTTCCGAATTCGCAGCAGGCCAAAAGCTCTCCTGACCGCTCCCGCCCCCTATCTCCAACGCGCACCCTTTCTCAATCTCCAACGCACCCCTCTCGACCCTCTACAGACACAGTTTCTCAAATATTCTTCCCTACATTGGGGAATCCACACAAGACCAGGCCTCCCAGATTGCGCGGGATTGCTCGCTCTGAAGTTATTTGACAAGTACGAGGCTCTGTATCCACTAAAATCATCTTGAAAGTAGAGAGACCGTGTGCTTACCGTATTGATTTCGATAGGGTTTCCCTGCTCAACGGCCTCTACCGCGCATCCATCTTTGAGATTAATGTGATTGCAGCATGTCCGGCAGGGATGGAAGACGAGGATGTCGACCAGAGAAATTGCATGGGTGACACGCCCCTCGCGTGGGCTACGGGGAATGGGCACGAGGGAGTGGTGGAAATACTACTCGGCCGGGACGACATCGACCCTAATAAACCGGGTAGCGATGGCCGAACACCACTGTTGCTGGCTGCTCGCAATGGGCATGAGGGGACTGTGAGGATGCTACTTGGACGTGACGATGTCAACCCCAACAAACCGGATGAGAAGGGCGAAACACCTCTCCTACGGGCTGCGGGGATTGGGCATGAGGGAGTTGTGAAAGCGCTACTCGGACGAGACGATACCGACCCCAACAAACCGGGTGTGTACGGCCAAACACCACTCCAATGGGCTGCTTTGAATGACAGCGAGGAAGTTGTGAAAATCTTACTCGGACGAGACGACGTTAACTCTAATAAACTAGGCGAGAACGGCGAAACATTTCTCCTGTGGGCTGCTCGCAAGGCAGTGACGAAATTACCACTCGGGTGGGACGACGTCAACCCCGACGAGCCAAGTAGGGATGGCCAAACACCACTCTAGCTAGCTATTATGAGTCGCTACGAGGAGGTCGTGGAAGTGTTACTCGGACGAGACGACGTCAACCCCAACAAACTAGATGAGGACGGCGAAACACCTCTCCTGTGGGCTGCTCGCAGTGGACGCGAGGCAGTGGTAGAAATGCTACTCAGATGAGACGATGTCAGCCCCAACAAACCGGATGAGAACGGCGGAACACCTCTCCTATGGGCTATCCAGAATGGGGACGAGGGAATTGCGGAAATGCTACTCAGACGAGACAACATCAACCCTGACGAGCCAGAAAAGTGCGGTCAAACACCACTCTGGTGGGCTCTTGCCATGGGTACAAGGGAATTGTGCAAATACACTTCAAACGGGACGAGGCTAACCCCAACAAGCCAAATGAAGATGGCGAAACGCCACTCTTCCAGGCTGCCTGCAATGGGCACGAAGGAATTGTGAAAATGCTACTCGGACGGGATGACGTCAACCCCGATAAGCCAGATAACCTGGGCCTAACACCCCTGCAGTGCGCTGCCGAAAATGGCCACGCGAGGGTGACGGCTCTACTACAGCTGCATTCCCAAATCTCTTATACCCTCCCAAGTACCACGAGAGATTTGGAAATTCTTCGCTAGCCCTCTCCCTCGATTATTCGCTAGGTAAATTGTGATAAGAGTTTACGATGTCCCTAGAAGCATACTCAAAAAAACAGTTATCAAAAGGCACTTGCTATCCTGTTGTAAATAGGCATTGTTCTTGAGGTACGAGGGAGGGACGAGAACTTTACGCACGCGGTTCTACAACCTCTAAAATCTGCCACCCACAGCCCGGCCTAAACTTGGAGAGACATCGCCCTTCTTACAGCCTTCGAACACCATTCTAATAACCTGTGTGTCACTTCCACAAGGACCACACCAGCTCCATAAACGTGTTTGTCGCTGCCACCGCCCAACCTTCTCCTGCAGTTTAAAACACCACTATGTTGTAATTGCCGTCTTCCCTTTCCTCCCCGAGTCAACCTGCCATGGAAACACTGCTTAAATTTTATTTCTCCTATGGGAGGGGATCATACCCGTCCCCCTTTCGGATTTATTTTTATTTTTATTTTTATTTTATTTTTAATGGAGTTAGGTCAGGACTCGTCAGCTTCTGTTTTAAATCTAGAATTTTGCCTAAGCGGAGGAGTATCCTTGCTGTATTGAAATAAACTAGTGTGGCTTGGTTATTGCTCATTTTTTTTACTTACTAAATTGCGGTCCTCAAACCCTTGGATGGGTTTTGGATCGGTTCGGGGTGGGTTGATTGTGTTTAACCAAGGAGCCAATAAAATGAGCGATCCTAGAAAAAGGTTTGAGAATCCTGAATCTAGGATGGTTGGTAATGGATGGGTTGAGAACTATTTCAAGTAACGTTTCTTATCTCGCAACCCTGCCCATCTCCCACTCTTGCTGGATGGGAAGATCGGTTCGGTTGAGTTCAGCTCGGTCACATATCAGAATTTCAACCAATCAGCGTTAATGACAAATTTCCATCCCGAACCCATCCAAAATCCGTCTGAGGTCTGAGGACCCCTATTGTCTTCCCTTTCCCCTCTCTGAAATGCCGATACGACCAGTGTCTAGATAGGGGGGGGAGGGGGAATGCACTCGTATAGTGCAAGTATTTCTGATACCTACGAATGCGAAGCGACGTAACAGCTAGCTATCAACTAAGTACGGTATGGTGGTCCCTGGTTTCTACTATGGACATGGTTTAGTGCTTGTCAAGGACGTCCTCTAAGCCTGAGCTTCAAAGTCAGGTTGCAAGGTTCTCCGCACTTTTTAGTCTCATCTGTCAAACACGATCACTATATAAACTTCAAGAACCAGCTGTGCAGCTAAATCCTTATGCGTCGTCTTAGACGCCAACATGGCGTGCGATTCTGGAGAGCAGTGCCCGGCCTATGCTGCTATATTTTCTCCAATCCCCCACACCCAGCCTGGTCTCCCGGATACATTACAAAGGTCGCTTTCGTGAACAGGTCTCAACAAATGTTGTCGCAATCTCTGCCTCTTTTGGTCCCAAGAACGTGGCTCAAATGCTTGATATCCCTACCTACAGTACATATAGTAACTAGGTGAACAATGTGCACACGATCAAAAATACGGGGCCAAGTGGCAAAGAGTGGATGACCAGCAACTCAGTTCCCCTATGTCTATTACTCTCTAAACTGATAGTAAAGGCAGGACTATATATAGAACATAATGAAATGATCCCCGCCCTTCCATCGATCACCACACATCCATTTTCCTCCTCGCATGTCCCAATCCCCCCACTTCCGTGATAACAAAAGAAATAAGCATTCCTCACAACGATCCCCTTATAAAAGAACTTTAGAGTAAAGACTCACTCTTGACGCAGTCCATTCGATACTGCCGCATTCAGTGCCGCCAATTACTGCATCGGACGGATTCATTAGCGGAGGCATTGCCGAAGTCCTAGACTTCGAAAAAACAACGACAGTCTAACCAGACCATGCCGGGCAGCTTCATGTCATTTCCGGAAAATAACGGGCTCTCCCCCCAGTATGTCTTGTATTCTACCTTAATTTGATAAGAGTGATCTAAAGGACCAAGGTGCTGTGCAATATCGACCTATGAACGGCACGCTACCTTATTGCAACTGGTACGTGCTACAACTTATAGCCGTAAGGCACGATACTGGAAAGGAGATCTCAAACTATAAGATGCGATGTCGGGAGATAGTGTCTTTTACTGCAGAAGCTCATGTCGCAGAAAGTTCTGGTAAATTAAGTCTTTTACAACATCTAATCGCGCTGTATGCTATATGAAATTACCATTGGAAGGCCAAGCTCATACGAATGACGATCTGTGACTGCATTACAAAATAAGCGAATGGTGGTGATCACTAAGCTACCAGCTTGGTGAGAATAGAGGCAAATTGTTGCAGTTTCTGTGAACAGACTGGAGCAGAGTTGAGGTTTTTTCCTTCTTTTTCTTCGCGCCTAGTGTGTCGTGCCTGCTGGAGTTTTGTTTATGTGGGAGAGCGATGCTTGGCATGGCCTCTTTGTGGAACGGTGCTTGAACTCCGATGAGCTGCGCCACATCCCAGCACTCGCGGGATCCGGTCACAAAATTCAACAGCCACACTATCCCTTAACCTGTATTCAAGCACTGTGGCTGAATGCTAAGTTGATGGCGTGGGTCATGAGCGTAACTGGACTAGGCAAAGTGGTAAGCGATCAGAATCCTTACCCTGTAATCATGGCTAGCGCTAGATACTAACAGTACGTAGTCTATTTGGGAAATCGTGATAGGAAAAACGTTGTATTTCACAAGTGGTGTAGTGCTCAGAATACCGTGGGGTCAGTAATGTTCAGCATTGCCATGATGGGAGCCCAAGTGGCCGCGTAGATTTGCTCCCGGGTACTAAAATAGGCTAATGTTCAACATTCTAAACGGGGTTGGACACCGGAAAATACCATTGATCATTACTCCTTTTGTGTTGAATCTTAACTCTAGTTGCTACTTGTTTCATCCATGTGATCGATGATCTCTACTTTAGCGTGACGCTAAAAGTGCCTGAACGAAAGTACAGGTTAAGGGATCCTTTGAGCAGGGACCGCTGTCTTCTTGCCAAGTCCGCTTCAACCGTGCGGTTAGATTAACCCCACTTTGCCATTTCATCCGGAGCCCTTTAGGATAGCCCACTCGACAATTCCAGCAACTTGCAGCAGGTTTGACAAAGGTCTTCAGACCACCTCCGCTCCTAGCCCCCAACGCTAACCTGATGGATATAGTCCCATGGTGGTTGTTAGGGACGATAGTTGTTTGGGGCACGACCTATATATTAGGGTCGTGACTGTTTGTGTGAGAAGTTTTTCTGTTGTGCGTTGTGATTGCTCTCTACCTGTATATAGTCTAGGACTAGCCGTCGAGAGCAGACTTTCCTTTCCCCTCACACCGCTAGTGTTTCTTCTGCGATACGCGCCGTTTCCACTGCCACCATCGTGCTACGGAAGTACAGCTCATAAGTATTGTATGTTACACAGTCACCTCACGCAAAACCCTCTGCCTGTGTAACATACAATACTTATGCGCTATACCTCCGTAGTGCGCCCTTGGAGTGTTGCCATCATAACCCTTTCTCAATCTCCAAGGCGCTCCCCCCTCTCAACCTCCAAGACACGCAGTTTCTCCAATATTCTGCTCTGTATTGGGGAATCCACGCAAATAGGGATCTTTCAGATTACACGCTGAAGTTGTTTGACAGCTACAATATCCCGTATCAACAAAAATCTTCTCGAAAGCACAGAAACCGAGTATCCATTTCGATAAACTTCCCCTGTTCAATAGTCTACACCGCGCATCCATCTTTGCGATTGATGAGATTGTAGCGGGTTCGGTAGCGGTGGAAAGTCTTGGTATCGGGCGAAAAAGATAGTATGAGTAAGACCCCTCTCGCATGGGCTGCTGAGAGTGGGCACGAGGGAGTGGTGAGAGAGCTACTCGGGCGGGACGACATCGACCCCGACAAGCCAGGGGAGGACGGCCAAACGCCACTATGCCTAGCTGCTCGCAAAGGGCAAGAGGGAGTGGTAAAAATACTGCTTGGACGGGACGGCGTTGACCCCGACAAGCCGGGTGAGGGCGGCGAAACACCACTGTTGCAAGCGGCTTACAATGGGCATGAGGGAATCGTGAAAATGCTACTCGGACGAGACGATGTCAACCCCGACAAGTCAGATGGATACGACCAAACACCACTCTTGCTAGCTGCTTACTATGGGCATGAGGGAGTGGTGGAATTACTACTCGCACGGGACGATGTCAACCCTAACAAGCCAAATAGGGGCGACGAAACACCTCTGTTTTTTGCTGTTTCGAAAGGGCACGAGGGAGTGGCGAAAATGCTACTGGGACGATACGATGTCATTCCCGACAAGCTAGATATGGATGGCCGGACACCACTGTTTATGGCTGTCTGGAGTGGGCACGAAGGGGTGGTGAAATTACTACTCGCACGGGACGACGTCAACCCCGACAAGCCAAACCGGGATGGCCAAACACCACTCCTCCGGGCTGCTGGGCATGGGGGCGAGGGAATAGTGAAAATACTACTCGAACGGGACGGCATCAACCCCAACAAGCCAAATAGGGACGGTCAAACACCACTCTCCCTGGCTGCCTGCTATGGGCGCGAGGGAATTGTGAAAATGTTACTCCAACGAGACGACGTCAGCCCCGACGAGCCAGATAAGTGTGGCCGAACACCACTCTGGTACGCTGCCTACCAAGCGCACGAGGGAGTTTTGAAAATACTACTCGAACGAGACGACGTCAACCCCGACAAACCAGATAGCCAGGGTCGAGTACCCTTGCGGTGTGCTGCTGAAAATGGCCATGAAGGAGTGATAGCTCTACTACAACGTCGAACATCTGCCACCCACCACACGGCCTAAGCCCGAGGAGGCATCACCCTCTTTACCTTCTTCGGATACCATACTAATAACCTGTGTATTACTTTCGCAAAGACCGCAACAGCATGCCGCTGCCACTGCCTCCCTCCTCTCTCCTAACCTCCTCCTACAGCTTACAGCGCTACCCCGGCCCGACTGCCGTCTTAACTTTCCTCCCCTATTCAGCCTGCCACAGAAGTGCTGCTTAAAATTTCTTTTTTTCTGGAACGAAATCATGCGCAATTGAATGCACACATATATCTCATACCTGTCCAGTCCCCTATCCCTATTTTCCTGATAGTTAAGTCAGTATTCGTTAGCTTCTGTTTCAAATCTAGAATTCAGCATGAGTGGAGGGAGATCTCTACTGCACCGGGATAAGCCAGTGTGGCTTGAAATTTCCATCATACTTGTTTTTTATTATTATTTTTTGGCTGTTCATCCATTTTTCTACGATCTACTGCTTCCCCTTCCCTTCTCCCAGAAGTGCAGATGCGATGGGTGTTTAGAGTTAGAGGGGAAATATATATACAATGTGCATTGAGGAAAACAGATGTGTGGTGATTCCTAGAAGGGCAAGCATGATTTCATTATGTTTTCTACAAGTATGTACGCCTGTCTTTACCCTTAGTCTAGAGAATGATGGGCATCAGAGTACCAAGTTGCGAGCCATCCACACCCCTTACTACCCAGTAGTGTGCCGTATTTGGTATTCATCTAGTCACTATGTGGGTAGGGACATTGAGCATTTGAGCCGCGCACTTGTGACAAAAAGAAACAGAGATTACGACAACAGTTGAACCCTGTTCATAAAAGCAACGCTCGCAACGTATCCCAAATGTAAGGTTGAGTGTCGGGGATTAGAGAAAATATACCGGAAGAGACCGGGCACTTACTCTCCCGAATTGCACGCTAAGCCGGTGATGGGTGCTGTGGGGCTCGCATTGGGTTTCACTGATTTTTACTACATTTTCTTACTTCCTATGTTATTATAAAGCGTTCATAGACTACATAGTTATAGTTAGTGGTGCGCTAGTGGTTTTCACGAAACGTAGGGCTAGGGCTGGGGCTAGGTCTAGGGTCGGGGTATAAGGACTATGTAGTTAGCATGGGGAGAGAGGAGACGACCATAGCCGCAATAACCTCAACGAGTGAGGATTTTCGGTGCCTTGTTTGTTCGTCAAATCGATTGATTTATCTACTTGCTTAGTGAGTCCTAATAGTTTTCTATTGGGACCGGTTCGCTCTTTTCAGTGCCTAAGACGATGCAGAAGGGTTTGGCTAGACGTCCCCGATGGTCGAGGCTAGAAAGTGCGGACAGCCCTCCAACCCCACTTTGGAGCCGACGTCCTGGGTAACTTTGGCGGGTCTTCATTACACCGTAGAAACCAATCACCACGGCCATACCCTACCTAGTTAACGACTAGCTATTAAGCAGCTTTGCTCGGGCTTCAGATATGCTTGCATTGACCTTATTTCCTTGCTCAATTACATGATAAAAAAGTAGAAAAACATTCTCTGCAATGACCCCCTCACAAAATAACTCTACAATGGAGACTCTTGCTCTTGACGCAGTCCATTTGACTCTCTCTTTCCCACTCAGGGCTGCGAATCACTGCATCCGACTAATTGTTAATGAAAACACTGCCGAAACTCTAGATTTTGCGAAACAACGAATCTCTACGAGACCACGACAAGTATGATAGCATCAGGTGATTTCCAGCAAAATAACGAGCTCTGAGAGCTTATCCTGTATTCTACCTTAATTTGGTAAGAGTGGTTGAAAGAATTACTGTGCTGCGCAATATTGGCTTAGCAGCGAATATGGATATTTCATCTCCTCCGAGTCTCTTTTTGCCCGCTACAAGTGTTTTTTCCTTCCTTTGGCACCCTGTTCATATTCAAGTTAAGCCTCACAAACCGATATGCTCTCCTAAGACAGGCAAGAAACTCTCACCGTGCCCGGGGGAGTGGTGTTCGAGTAATCCCTACCTTACCGTGCTGTGGCTGGCTGATATAGCATGATATCGCAACTCATAGACCTAGGATGCGATACCGGAAAATGGTATCTCGGACGATGAAATCTGATGCCGGGTAATAGTGCCTTTTACTCCAGGAGTTTATGTTGCAGATGGTGCCAGTAAATTAAGGGGCGCTACTAAAGAGCCAAATTAGGTCCGCAAGGCTCTTAGCAGCGATACCGGGGGCTAATCGTATATTTAAAAACGTCAACCGGGGTTTCTTTTCCACTCTTCGGGGCCGTGTGGTCCCTCCCTCTTACCTCCCCGTACATCTTCATTGAGAAAATGTATTTTTTTATATTGACTGGACTGCGTCTACTAGTTAGTCCATGGGAAGTTACCATACTATATCTATTATATCATTAGTCGTATTGTATGCCATGTAAAATTACCATCCAAAGTCGAAACTTAGACGAGTGACCATACATGACGGTATTATCAAAGTAGGAATGGAAATCGTGGTGATAACTTAGTCCCTGCTTAGAGATAATAGTGGCCAATTTTTGCAGTGTCTATAAACAGACTGGAGCAGAGTTGAGGCTTTTTCCTTCTTTTTCTTCGCACCTGGTGTACCGTACCGGTACCTGCTGGAGTTTTGTTTATCCCTTAACCTGTACTTTCGTTCAGGCACTTTTAGTGTCACGCTAAATTAGAGGTCATCGATCGCATGGATGAAAGAAGTAGCAACTAGAGTTAAGATTCAACACAAAAGGAGTAACGATCAATGGTATTTTTCCGGTGTCCCCAACCCCGTTTAGAATGTTGAACATTAGCCCATTTTAGTACCGGGAGCAAATGTACGCGGCCACTCTGGCTTCCATCATGGCAATGCTGAACATTACTGATTTCACGATATTCTGAGTACTACACCACTTGTGAAGCACAACGTTTTTCCTATCACGATTACCCAAATAGACTACTGCTGGTACAGTATCTAGCGCTAGCCATGACAAGGTAAGGGATTCTGATCGCTTACCACTTTGCCTAGTCTAGTTACGCTCATGAACCACGCTATCAGCTTAGCCTTCAGCCACAGTGCTTGAATACAGGGTAAGGGATGTGGGAGAGCGATGCTTGGCATGGCCTCTTTGTGGGATGGTGCTTGAACTCCGATGAGCTGCGCCACATCCAAGCACTCGGGATACGGTCACAAAATTCAACAGCCACAATATCCCTTGAGCAGGGACCTTGCTGTCTTCTCGCCAAGGAACTTGTTTTAGAAAATGGGGCTTCCACCGTGCGGTTAAATTAACCCCACTTTGCCACTTGCGAGCACCTCCGCTCTCATCCAGAGCCTTTTAGGATAGCCTACTCGACAATTCCAGCAACCAGCTCAAGTTGCCTGAACTCGCAGCAGGTCAGAGGTCTTCAGACCACCTCCACTCCCGGCTCCCAACGCTGACCCTTTCTCAATCTCCAAGGCGCTCCCCTTCTCAACCTCCAAGACACCCAGTTTCTCCAATATTCTGCTCTGTATTGAAGAATCCACGCAAATAGGGACCTTTCAGATTGCGTGCTGAAGTTGTTTGACGACTACAATATCCGCGTATCAACAAAAATCTTCTCGAAAGTACAGAAACCGAGCATCCATTTCGATCGACTTTCCCTGTTCAAGGGTCTACACCACGCACCCATCTTTGCGATTGATAAGATCGTAGCGAGTTTGGCAGCGGTGGAAGGTCTTGGTATTGGGCGAAAAGATAGTATGGGTAAGACCCCTCTCGCATGGGCTGCTGAGAGTGGGCACGAGGGAGTGGTGAGAGAGCTACTCGGGCGGGACGACATCGACCCCGACAAGCCAGGGGAGGACGGCCAAACGCCACTATGTCTTGCTACTCACAACAGGCACGAGGGAGTGGTAAAAATACTGCTCGGACGGGACGGCGTTGACCCCGACAAGCCGGGTGTGTGCGGCGAAACACCACTGTTTCAAGCGGCTTGCAATGGGCATGAGGGAATCGTGAAAATGCTGCTCGGACGAGACGATGTCAACCCCGACAAGTTAGATGGGTACGACCAAACACCGCTCTTGCTAGCTGCTTACTATGGGCATGAAGGAGTGGTGAAATTACTACTGGCACGGAACGATGTCAACCCTGACAGGCCAAATAGGGGGGGCGAAACACCTCTGCTGTGGGCTGCTTACTGTGGGCACGAGGGAATTGTGAAAATACTACTCGAACGAGACGACGTCAACCCCGACAAACCAGATAGCCATGGCCGAGTACCCTTGTGGTGTCCTGCCGTTTGGGTCTGCACACTCTTAAAAATTCAATTTTCTCCATGTCAACATGCTCGATTTTATAACAAGTGAAGTAAAGAAATGATAATTTGTAGAAAAGCAAAAATTCCATCAGAAAAAAAAAAGGAAATAGCGACGGACGGAAAATTAGGTGGCGTTGCTAGTAACCGGCGCAGCTAGTAAAAAGCCTATATTCGTTAGCTTCTGTTTCAAATCTAGAATTCAGCATGAGTGGAGGGAGATCTCTACTGCGCCAGGATAAGCCAGTGTGGCTTGAAATTTCCATCATACTTATTTTTTTTATTGATTTTTTTTGGTTGTTCGTCCATTTTCCTACGATGTACTGCCTCCCCTTCCCTTCTCCCAGAAGTGCAGATGCGATGGGTGCTTAGAGTTAGAGGGAAATATATATATATACAATGTGCATTGAGGAAAACAGATGTGTGGTGATTCCTGGAAGGGCAAGGATGATTTCATTATGTTTTCTACAAGTATATGCTCCTGTCTTTACCCTTAGTCTAGGGAGTGATGGGCATCAGAGTACCAAGTTGCGAGCTATCCACACCCTTTACTGCCCAGTACTGTACCGTATTTTGTCGTGTGCAACATTATTCATCTACTGCAGCTACAATATGTATAATAGGTAGGGAGATCGCACATTTAGGCCACGCACTTGTGACAAAAAGAAGCAGAGATTACGACAACAGTTGAGCCCTGTTCATAAAAGCAACGCTCGCAACGTATCCTAAATGTAAGCTTGAGTATCGGGGACCAGAGAAAATATACCGGAACAGGCCGGGCACTTACTCTCCCGAATTGCACGCTAAGCAGGTGATGGGCGCTTATGACGATGCAGAAGGGTTTGGCTACACAGTGGGCTTTTGGAGTTTATATGGAAATCGTCCCCGATGGTCGAGGCTAGAAAGTGCGGAGAGCCCTCCAACCCCACTTTGGAGCCGACGTCCTAGATAACTTAAGTAGGATCTTCATTAAACTATGTTAATAGTGGAAACTAATCACCATAACTTACCTAGTTAATAGCTAGCTATTAGGCAGCTTTGCTCAGGCTTCAGATATTCTTGCCTTGTCCTTATTTCCTTGCTCAATCCCATGATAAAAAAAGTAGAAAAACGTTCTCTGTAATGATCCCCTCACAAATGGACTCTACAGTGGAGACTCTTGACACAGTCCATTTGGATCTCTCTTTCCCACTCAGGGCTGCAAATTACTGCATCCGACTAATTTGTTAATGAAAACACTACCGAAACCCTAGATTTCGCGAAACAACGAATCTCCATGAGACACGACAAGTAGCATCAGGTGATTTCCAAAAAGATAACGGGCTCTTAGAGCGTATCCTGTATTCTACCTTAATTCGGTAAGAGTGGTTGAAAGGATTACTGTGCTACGCAATATTAGCTTAGCAGCGAATATGGATATTTCATCTCCTCTGGTCTCTTTTTGCCCGCTACAAGTTTTTTCCTTCCTATGGCACCCTGTTCATATTCAAGTCAAGCCTCACAAACTGATTTGGTCTAAGACAGGCAAGAAACTCTCACTGTGCCCGGGGGAGTGGTGTTCGAGTATTCCCTACGTTACCGCGCTGTGACTAGCTGATATAGCATGATACCGCAACTCATAACCGTAAGATGCGATACCGGAAAATGGTATCTCTGAGATGAAATCTGATGCCGGGCAATCGTACCTATTACTCCAGGAGTTTTTGCTGCAGATGGTGCCAGTAAATTAAGGGGCGCTACTAAAGAGCCAAATTAGGTCCGCAAGGCTCTTAGCAGCGATGCCAGAGGCTAATCGTATATTTAAAAACGTTAACCGGGGTTTCTTTCCACTCTTCAGGGCCGTGTGGCCTTCCCCCGTCTTACCTCGTACATCTCCATTGAGATAAAATGTATTTTTTATATTGACTGGACTGCGTCTCATGTTAGTCCATGAAAAGTTACCATATTATTATCAAAGTAGGAAAGGATATCGTGGTGATAACTTAGTCCCTGCTTGGAGGTAATAGTGGCCAATTTTTGCAGTGTCTATGAACACACTGGGGCAGAATTGAGGATCTTATTCCTTTTTCTTTTCATCCGCCATACTAATCGAAGTAGTAGTTGTGGTTATGTTTTGAGGTACAGAATACTAAAGGTTCACCAAAGATTTACCCTACAGTCTTGGTTAGTTATTTGAGTGGCAAATTCTAGATCCTAAGTTATCCTAGGTTCTAACCAGAACTACTCAGTAGAATATTCAATCACTCTTGGAACCACTCTGGGGTCGGTAATCAAACAGTATTTAGTTTTGACCAACTTCTCTATTGTTGGGGGGGATAGGATTGTTTACGATAAAGGCAGGAACCAACTGTGATACAGCACTGCCTTGCGCCGTAAGACTACTGTACTTGGTGGCCTCGGGTAAAGGAGAAAATATGGCCACCGCGTGTTTTTGCTCGGACTTCTCTGGGAGCAGTGGCCGAGGAGTCGGTTGAGTGGCTTATTCAAACAGGCCACGGGCGGGTTAGAAGAGGTGCCTGGGGAAATAGCGCAAGTCTATAAAGACTAGAAAAAGGGCATTGGTGAGCGGGGAGCTCAATCCTCAGAGATCCTAGGGCCTCGATAGCTCATTAGATGTGTTTGCCCCCACTACCGGCCCTCCCCTCTTATCCCGCCTAGCGTCTTACCTTCCTTCTGGGGCGGGCCTCTCACAGGAGTACGGCTTGCATCTTTTTTTTTTTTTTTTAGCAGAAGGAAATTATATGCAATTTGAATGCACATATCCGCCCACCTGTCCAACCCTCTATCAGAATATTTCTCATGGAGTCGAGCTGGGATTTATGAACTCTTATTTAAAATGTAGAGTTCAGCTTTGGTGGAGGGCTATTTCTACTGTGCCGAGATAAGCTAGTCTGACTTGAAATTTCCATCAAAATTTTTCGTTTTTTTGGCTATTCATTTATTTTTCCTACGATTTATTGTTTCTTTTCTTCTCTCTAAAGTGTAAATGCGACAGTTTTTTAGATATAGAGGAAAAGAAAAAATATACAACGCAAGTCTTTTCTGACATCCGTGTATAGCGGCATAAAAGCTAGTTGTTAACCAAGGTATGGTGCGCATGGTTTAATGAAGATATACTTATCTAGACTGCCCCCCTTTACGGGGATGTTTCAAGGTTCTCAACATTGTATAGTCCTCCCTCCCTATCAAGGAAAATTAATGTAAAAAGAGGTCTTTTTTGTTGTGATATTAACTCTCATTCTATAAGACCGCATAAACTCCAAAACCCCACGGTGCAGCCAAACCTTCCGCATCGCCTTAGATGCCGATCACCAGTATGACGCGCGATATCAGAGAGAAGTATCATACTCAGCCTACACCAGAATACTTTCTCCAACCCGCACTTCGTCTCCTCATGTACTGCGAAGGTTGCTTTTATAAATGAGGTTCAACTATTGTGTCGTAGTCTCGGCGTCTTTTGGTCACAAGTGCTTGACTCAAATGCCCGATCCTTATCTTAATATAGAAATTACTCAGGTTCATAACGAGTTTCTCGAATACGTCGGGTATTCTGCAATAATTTGAGAAGAGCGAATGAAAGGCCCACTGTGCTGCACAATATTGGCTTAGAGCAGGGTTGGGATATTCCATCATCCCCGAGTCTCTTTTTGCTTATTACGATTTTTCTCTTCTTATGGTATTCTGTCCATACTCAGGAGTCACCTATCCATATGACCTCCCGAACAAGGCAGGAAAATCTTGCTTTGCCATGAAACAGTAGTGTTTGGTATAGATATCGTGCATGCTGTACAGTATTGTAACTCCCTAATAACCAGTAAATTACAGCCGTAAGCCACGATACCGGAAAAGGCATCTCTAACTATAAAATTTAATGCGTGGTGGTAGTGTATTCTACTGCAGCTACAGGAGCACATGTTGCCCAGAGTGCCCACAAGAACTAGATTTCAAACCGCCGGGGTACAGAAAGTGGAAGATGGTTGAACGAAAGGCTTAAATATGCAGCTTCAGTAATATATAGGGATTATAATATTATGTAGGAGGGCGCTACCAAGGAGCTAAGTTATGTCCAAGAGATTCTTCGCGATATTGGGGGCTAACTTTGTATCCAATAGCTTGGGTTGGGCTCGCCCACATCTGTACGTCACGGGTGACCCCCTCTTGTATCCTGATTGAGATCAGTGTTTTTTTGTGTTGGTCAGGCTAATAGCTTCTGGTAAGTCTACGGTGAGTTACTGAACTGTATCACATTGGATGGTATTGTATGCTATGAAAAATTACCATTCGAACACTATCCTTAAGCGAGTGATTATCTGTGACGGTGCCATACTACAACTGAGGAAATAGTGATGGTAACTAAGTCACCTGTTTGGAGATAATAGTGGCCAGCCACAGCAGTTCGTATAGCCAAGTTAACGTGGGGTTCAGGTTGTTTTTATACACACTATACTAATTATGGTAGCTTTGTTTGTGTCCTAGATAGGGTATGGGAAGCGCACCGCTGGGGATTTACTCTGCTATGTATTATACCTGGGTTAGCCTAACGGGAAACTTTGGATCCTAATTCGTTCAAGGCTCTAATGGGAGATTATTCATCAGCATATTTAAGAACTCTTTGAATGACTACTTAGGTTGGTTAGCTGTAGGAACGGACGAACTCCCCAATGGTTACAAAGAGGAGTGGGTCACGGTGATGGTATCACCGCAACGGTGCTCTGCCCGGCGGTCATAATGAATATCAAAAAGCATGGTTCCTATCTTCACAGAATCTAGTCGAGGTAGAGGGAAGAGCTTTCCGGCCTGTGTCGACATCATGAAGGACTCTTTTGTGCTGCTTGGGGCTAGACGATATGCTGGTTTTTGGAAAAGTTCATTCATAAGCTTTGATGTGCTTGTATTGTCTATATACCAAGCTAGCCGATTCAACCCGAGGTGCTCGGGGGTCTTCATCCGTCACGGGCAAGATTTGTGCCGTGCCACAGGATAGAATTCAGAGTGGTGTGGTATTACTAACGATATAGCAAAGGGCGCGTAGTAGGGAGATTGACTGCACGAACCATCTCCTCTACACCTCCGGCGATTGAAATCTCAACAGCATGAGAAATCATCGTCACTTTTCACCTCCCGCACTCTGAGTGAGCTGCACCCCCCCTATGATAGATTCGGACTTGGGCACCCGTCTCTTAGGTCCTGGCCCATTCTTCTCCTCGCTCTTGTTTTGCGTTCTCGCTCAACATTTGCACGGTCGGCAACACCCTCGCGTCCATGTTACAGACGGCTGGGATTAAAGTTCGCAGTAAGAGAAAACTTTTCACCAGGCTACGGTCGATTTCTCTGCTCTCTTCGATTACGTTTCGCTCGAGGCTGCCTAGTCAGACACGCACACGTTTCCGATAGTTCCTATGATACTTGGGTCTACCCTTCCTCTCCTCCTCTTGGTTTCGTCCCGTTGCTCGGTTACAGCTACACCTCCCCTCTTTTGGCTGGTACCCTACTACCACTCGGCCTTGTGCCCCCTGCGGCTGTCCACGGTCGCATCCTCGGTTACGCTCTGTCGTGGTATTGCACCGCCTCCTCGATCGATGTCAATGCCTTGGGCTCGGAGTAATGTCGGTCGCCGACTTTTTTAAGTTATTTAGGCTGCCCCTACGGAGATGTTGTTCTATTTTTTGTTAGGTTTCTGTTTAGTGGAGTTTCTGTCTTTCCCGTGTGTGTGGGCTTTCCTTTGTGAAACTTTCATTTGTTCAGGGGAGCTTTCTGAAGGGTTTTCTGCGTCTTCCTGCTTGCTCGCTGAGAGTACTTTACTTTTTTGAGGGCGAGATGTGCGGTTGGGCTCATACCACAGGGTCTTGGGGGCGTGGCTTTGATCCCATGAGGGGAGAGATGCGTAGGTTTTTCTTGGCCATAGCTAGCACTGCATGTCTGGTTTTTCCTGGTAGTTGTACGAATAAAATGCAAAACTGATATAAAAAAAAAAAAAAAAAGTAGGGAGATTGACGGGGCTGTGCTGTGGCATCCATAAGGTTCCACAAAAGACCCCGCTTTCCTCAGCCCCCAGCAATTCTAGAAGCCGACCTCTTCATCATCCATTATTGACAATATCCTGGGCAATGAAAAACAGAAAATGTCTCTACCGTTCAGTAATAACACCAACTCTCTAAACACGGCCATTAGTGTATGGAACAACTGTACCATTGCCGATGACCGGCCTCAAATCTTGACTTGGCTATCGCCACTAGAGCCTAGGCTACGGCACCAAGACATTCGAGACCGCCGAATCGAAAATATAGGGGAATGGTTGTTACAAACAGAGAAGTTTAGAAGCTGGCACGCTGGCAGTGGGGGAGGTGAATCCGATGAAGCAGTTTTCTTTTGTTATGGAGATCCGGGAGTGGGGAAGACTTATATCAGGTAACAATGGCGAATCTCGAGGGATCAAAGGAAGGGAATAAGTGCTGACAAGCTGTGATTTTAGTTCATTGGTGATAGACAGCCTGTGCGATCAGGCAAGAGGGCAAAATGTGGCCGTTGCATGCTTTTATTTCGACTTCGCAGCCCAGAAGGAGCAATCATCGACGAGCATGTTGGGCGCCCTACTCAAACAAGCTGTGGGCGGGCTAGAAGAGGTACCGAGGGAAATAGCGCGAGCATACGAAGACCAGAAGAAGGTCATTGGTGGACGGGGACCCCAACTTTCTGATATTGTGAAGATGATGCAGACCACCTCTTCCGAAAAGCCTACCTTCATATGCATCGACGCTCTAGATGAATGTGTGGCGGAACATCGAGTTAAGCTTCTCAATTCGCTAAAAAAAATCCTGCAAAAGTCTCCCGGCACTCGAATATTCGTGACGGGAAGACCGCATATTCAAGATGAAATCGAGAAGCGTCTTCCTGGAAGGGTAGCCACTATACGCATTGCTCCTAGGAGAAGCGATATCATTAGATATCTTCGTAGTAGGTTGGATGAGGACACAATGCCAGATGCGATGGATAGCAGGCTAGAAGCGGACATTCTAAAGAAAATTCCGGAAGATATTTCTGAAATGTATGTAGAAATAACAACTCTCCAGAAGCTATCTCAAGTCATCCACTGACAGATACATATCTAGATTCCTGCTAGTCTCGCTGAATATCGACGCGATCTTGCAAGAAACCACCATATATCACAGGCGACAAAAGCTCAGCGCAATGACAGATGGGTTGGGGTTGGGAGATGCTTATAGTGCAACGCTGAGTCGGATAAAGGGACAAGGTGGAAGGAAGGCAAGGCTTAGCATGTCGGCTTTAATGTGGATCTCTCACTCGGAGCGTCCCTTGAAGTCCGACGAACTGCGCCACGCCCTAGCAGTGGAGGTCAGATCACCGAACTCCAATACCGATAATGTCCCCTCAATAGGGACACTGCTAGCCTGCTGCCAAGGACTTGTCGTTGTGGACAAAGAGACTTCCACTATCCGACTAATTCACTTTACCCTTCAAGAGTACCTCCGGGCTCATCCCGAGCTTTTTGGCATAGCTCACTCGACAATTGCAGAAACCTGTTTATCTGAATTCGAAGGAGATCAAGGCACTCCCGAACCGCCCCTCTCCCGATCTCGGAGGAACACCGTTTCTTGAATATTCCTCTCTGTATTGGGGGATACACTCAAAAAGGGAGCTTTCGGGTTGCTCGAAATTGCTTGCTCTAAAGTTGTTTGACGACGGCAATAACCATCTGTTCACTGAAATCCTATTGAAAGCACGGGGGTGGTATCTTTCCAACCTCAGTTTCGATGAGCTTTCCTTGTTTAGTGGGCTACACCGTGCATCTCTCTTTGGGATTGATGAGATTGTAGCCTGTTTGGTAGAGGTAGAAGGTTGTGATATCAACCAAGAAGACTGCGTGGGTGCTACAGCTCTCATGTGGGCTGCGCAGAATGGACATGAGGGGCCTGTGAAGATACTACTCGGACGGAGCGAGGTCGACCCCAGCAAACCAGATCGGTACGGCCGAACACCACTCAGCTGTGCTGTTTTAGGTGGCCACGAGGAAGTAGTAAGCTTACTTGGACAAGGCAACGTCGACCCCAACAAACCAGATCAGTACGGCCGAACACCACTCAGTTGTGCTGTTTTGGGTGGGTACGAGGGAGTCGTCAAATTACTACTTGAACAGGACAACATCAACCCCGATGAGTCAGATGAGTACAGCCAAACAGTTCTCTGGCAGGCTGCTGCAAATGGGAGAGAGGGAATTGTGCAAATACTACTCGGACGGGACGAAGTCAACCCCAATAAACCTGATGAGTACGGCCAAACACCACTCTGGTGGGCTGTCTACCATGGATACGAGGGAGTGGTGAAATTACTGCTTAGACGGAACGATGTCAACCCCGACGAACCAGATACATACGGCCGAACGCCACCCTGGTGGGCTGCCTACAATGGGTGCGAGGAAGTGGTGAAAATACTACTCGAACGAGACGACATCAACCCCAACAGACTAGATGAGTACGGCCAAACACCATCCCAGCAGGCTATTAAAAAGGGCCACGCTGGGGTGATAGCTCTACTACAGCCCCCAACACCTACCACCCACAGCACGGCCTAAGCCCGAGGACGCATCGCCCTTCTTACCGCCTTCGAACACCTTACTGGTAACCTACAGTATATATTATGCCTTTTTCGCAAGGACCTCGATAGCCTAGTAGATGTGTTTGCTGCTACTGTCGGTCCCCCCTCTCACCTCCGCCCAACCCTTCCCCACATCTTTGTTTTGTCGTAATTGTTGTTTTGCCTTCCTTCCGGGACGGGTCTCCCATAGGGGCATGGAATAAATCTTTTTTTTTTTGGTAGCAGATTTGTGACAGTATTGCAAAGCCAGAAAGGAAATAGTGGTAATAACTAAATCACCTGCTTGGAGATAATAGCGGCCAATTTTCATAATTTCTAAGAACATACTGTCTAACCCAGAATAGGAACACTTCGACCACGTAATGTATCCTATTGCACAAGTTATTGGAGTTTGTGCTGTGCAAAAATAATAATTTGAAAAGATGATTCATTGACCGACCTTGAAGAAAAGTGGAAGGCCGTGATACCAAAGTAAGAAACCACGCCATAGTTAAGAGAGCTGATAGTGACTGTGAACCCGCACTCAAGCAAGGGAAGAATGTATGTGCAAGAATGCCCACATTGTCCAGAATCTATCCATTCCTGATAGGTATAAATGATACTACATAGTAAGAAGACCCTAAGTATACAATAGAAGGTAGAATAGTAGGCCTAGGCCATAGGCAATCAACATTCTAGGATGGACTAATAGCTTCAATCCAAACGTTATACGAGTGATGATCTGTGATAGCCTTGGCCGAGGCTATATAATCATCGAGGAAGTAGTACGATAACTAAGTTACCCGCTTAGACATAATAGCGCTCAAGTGCGGTAGTAAATGTATACAGGCCGAAGCAGAATTAAGTTCTTTTTTGAGCGCAAAGTACTCAACTAATCATAGTTTATTTCTGAGGCACAGCACAAGAAGAGTGTTATCCGTACAGTAATTCCTTCCAGAGCGGTTCTTCGGAGATTTACCATATTGTCTTGGCTAGTTAGTTTAGTGGTAAGTCTCGCATCCTCTATTATCCTAAGACCTGACCGGAGGCTATTCGTCAGCAAATTCGAGGACTCTCAGAAGACCCAATTGGTACTTAGCTCAGCCATCAAACAGTATTTGGTTTCGGCGAATTTGCCCCTCGATTGCTAGGAATAAGGGTAGATTATAGTAAATATAGCAACCTACCGGGATACCGTGTTGGAAACCTGAAGCTGCTCGGCATGCTCACCATATCGGACCCGCACATAGCCCACGGGCACGCACTCAGCCTATCCCTTTATCGTTCGGACAAAGAAGCCCCAGACATGCACCTGCCGGGAGCGAGTTCTTTGATGCTGCTCGGCAGCCTTCTGTTATCGCTCGACAAACTACCGGAAGGGTATCGGAGGGGGACTTAGATATTGGAGGTACGGAGGCGCCGGCGGGAGCAGGAGTTTTCTTTGTTACGCTTGTCTTTCCTTTGTTAGCACGATTGCTTTTGCGGATGGGAAAGGGGAACTGCGTGGAACCTGGAGGAATGTGCGGAAAGGCTGTAAGAACTCTGTAAGAGAGTCAAACACAGGAAGGGAAAATTGCGGAAGTTGTGTGTAGTTCTGTTTGCTTTTCCTTTTGTTAGCACCAAAGTTCGGAAAACAAGAGGAGGGACATATCATCTAAGAGGTACCTGATGATGGATATATACTTCAGTCTTGTCCCTAGTTAGTTGATGAAGAGAGTGTGCGTGAGTCTAGTGTTGTTAGTGAAGCGAAGAGTTTTTCCCCTCTCCTGAGTGTTGCGATCGTTGTCATCGAGAGTAGCTTGGCGTTTCGTTTCGTTTCATCAACCGTCACTCGCCGTGTTTCGTCATATCGCCGTTATTCGCTATAGCCGATTTATTAAATACCGCACTATGCCACTGTACTCTGTGCAAATACTCAGTAGTCTCAACGAATATGTAGGAGGGGGAGGTTCCCAGCCTATGATATATCAACATTACGAGGAACTATGGTGTGCCTGGTGTTCACCACTAGGGCCCAGGCTACGGCACTAGGACATTCAAGACTGCCGGGCCGGGGCGTAAGAGAAGGGCTCTTCCAAACCAAGGAATTGAGAGGCTTGTAGAGGGGAGGTGAATCCGATGATGTAGCTTTGTTTCACTATGGAGATCTAGGGGTCGCTAGGTGTATTGGGCGAAGCGTAATCATGTCACGATGCTCATGCTCAAATATCAACAGAGATGTTAGCGCGTAGAGCTCCTAAAATTAGGATGAGGTTAAAAAAAAAGAGATAAATGCATGGTCATAATTTATTATTATGCCCTACCAGTCTAGTCGAGTAGTCATTATTGTGAAGATACCAAAAGCGATATCTGATGGAATAATAATCCAAGTGGTAGAACGCTGCATTAGAAGTATTGTGGTTGGGGGGTGAGTGGAAGCGCGAATAATATGGGGGAGCACTAAAGTATGGACGTGTGTGGGCACACTAGGGCATGAGCAAATGTATTGGGTTATACATGCAGTTCTCACTGCTCAAGTAGCCGTTAGCTGAACCTCCAACAGACAAGCACATAGTACGCCTCGACATCTAGTTCAATCTACTCACTTGCCCAATTGTACAGCATCCACCAACATCAGGAGATATCTCCATACTAGGTTGGATGAAGACAAAACCCTAGATGTGATGGACAGTACTAGAGTACTCAAGAGGCAGAGATGCAAGGAAAATTCCTAAGGATATTTCCGAAATGTATAGAAGCAACAGCACTCCGGAAGATAACTCAGGTTATGTACTGACAGATAGACTATCATGCATACCGGTATCGATCCGACCCTGCAGGAAACCACAATCCATGATACTTGTACCTCAGGCGACAAAAACTCAACGTAATGACCGATGAGTTGGGGGATTACCGTATCATACGGTGCAACGCTGAGCCGGATAAAGGGGCATGGAAAGGCTTGGTATAGCCGGTTTAATGTACTAGGGGGTGAGCATAAATGAGGCGAAACCCGAGTTATGGGCAAGGGTGGATATGGGGGTCAGAGACGGGAGGGGCCATCGATTGCAAATGGTCCACCTCGTGGTCCTGGTGCCTTGTGGAAAAGTTTTGGGAGTGTGGCGTGGAACGAGGAGTTGAGTAGGAGGAGGTAGTGGGAGGACTGGCCGATGATGTCCTATTGACTGAAAGGATGACCATCTATTGGAAGGAGCGCTCAGAAGTTAACCAGGATAAGATACCACCGTACCGAAGGAGGACCCCCAGTTAAGAATGAACAGCGTACAAGCTGGGAACAAGATCCATTTGACTTTGGGGAGGCTTTGAGTATTGTTTTTTCCTTTTATTTGCAATTATGTATCTGGGATATTGAGAGCTGGACCAGGTGATGCTTTCCGAAGACAGGTTGGTTAGGAGAGTATGGGGTTTTTCTATTAATTAGGTTCCAGCTATTGGTTTTTAGTAGGACATACCGGCTGAGGATGGATCCTAGTGTTGGGTTTTTAGATGGTTGTTTTTTGGACTAAGGAATAGGCTGAGGCTGGGAACGTAGTATGAGGGCAGACAGTTACAGCACTACAGAAAGCCCATAGAGTATTTGTATAGTATAGAAGTAGCTAGCCATTACAATGCTGAAAAGTTTACAAAAAAAAAAATGAGGCGAAATCGAGTTTTACTAACCAAAATTACCTGTGTGTAACCATAGAAACAGCCAATCTTGGCTATAAAATTCATGATTGAAAAAAGTCAGGTGAACTCTTAGTATGAAGGTACTTGATATTCGACTTTTTGACTGGCCAATTGGTCTATGAACCAACCAGAGCGGCTTCACCTCACAAATATATTTTTTTTTTTGTTTTATATCAGTTTTGCATTGTTTTCTACAACTACCAGGTACAACCAGACATTCAGCGCTAGCTATGACCAAGAAAAACCCAAACGCGTCACCATCCTCATGGGATCAAAACAAGCCCCCAAGGCTCTATGGTGTGGACCCAACCACACATCTCGCATGCAAGAATGGAAAACCTCAAGCATGAAAGCAGGAGAGACCAGAAAACCCTTCAGAAAGCCCACCAGAACAAACGAAAGGCTGACAATAGCCAACAAACAAAAGAAAGTCACCGCACAGCCTATACTACTTCAGTGAAAGCTGAAAAGAAATCCACTAATGTAGAAACCCACAAAAGAATAATGAAGAACACATTCTAAGTGGGGGTTGGTCAAAGGTGACAAGTTGTTGCTGGTAACGAAAACAATTACTCTGAGCCCAAGGCTTTAGCATCGACCAAGGAGGTAGTACAATACCATGATAGAGCGTAACCGAGGATGCGACCGTGGTAGCTGTGGGGAAGAGGAGGACGAGAGGAGTCACCTAGTAGAGAGGATACCAGCCCAGCTGTAACAGAGCAACCGGGCGAGACTAAGAGAGGAGAGACAGAGGGTAGATGAGGTCCAAGGTACCAGCGGGAATGATAAACAGGTAGCCCTTGTGGGCGCAGACATCAGCAAAATGTATTTCAGCTCCGATCCCCAATAGCCAGATACTGATTTCCATCTGCGCCTCGTGGGATTACTGGCCCATCATTCTTTGCTTCCGCTCTCCCTTGTTCATCTATGGCAGACCCCTACTTTCTACCCATACGCCTGTGTTGCTCTCCCATATTGACCAGTACACTTTTGTTGCAATTGGATTTTCCCTTGCCCAGACCTTGATTCTCCTGGCCCGCGCTTGTGCGGACCTTTACCCTTCAGGTCCGCGCTTGCACAGGGCTTGGTTCTTCTAGTCCGTGCTTGGATAGATCTTCATCCTCCAGGTCCGCACTTGTGTGGGCCTTTATTCTTCTGGTCCGTACTTGCATGGATCTTTACCTTCCAGGTATGTGCTTGCGCAGGCCTTTGCCCTTCAGGTCCATACTTGTGCTAACCTTTATCCCTTAGTTCTGTGCTTGCGTGGACCTGATCCTCCTGGTCCACCGCATAGTCGCCCCTGAATCCCCCTGGTCCACATTTTTGTGGCCCATGAATCCCCTTAGTTCATCCCCATCTGACATCAGTTTTCCCTTGGTCTGCACTTGGATGGCCACCCAACCCCACGGGTGCATCAGCAAAAAAACAGCCTGCCCCCTGTGCCTCATGTCGTTGAGTTTTACGTTTTGGCACATCGTGAGTCCTATGATCACGATATTAAAAATCCTGTTCGTTTGACTAAAGAAGATGATATTAATTCTATTTTCTGCAAAATATGAGCAATTTTTATTAAGAACTCACGGACCTTTTACATATCGAAGTTGAGAAATTTGAGTTCATAACATACAACTTTGTAATGTAAAATGTCTATGAGATATTGATAAAAATAGCTCATATTTTACTAAAATTAAGATTTGTATCTGATTATTAGGGACACAATCAGAAGCATCATGGTTAACCGGGGTCACTCGCGATTAGCCAAAACGTAAAACCCAACGACATGGCTCACCGTGGAGCACAAAAGACAGATTTTCTTTTTACTGATGGTCCTCGTTGCCATGGACCTTGGCAATCTCGTTTGTTACTTGTTTGGATCATGAGCCTCCAGTCTTATCCCGACTTGGATCTCAACCCCTGGATCCAGCTACAACGCCACTCAACCGCCCTTCAGTTAGTTCAGCCACCATACTCTTGTTCCCGGAGCCACTCGAGCCGAGTTCCTTGGCTTCTCGCATCATTCTGGTCTGCCCTGGATGCTCCAAGGGGTGGTGCAGTCTTTGAGATCACACGAATACGGTAGAAATCGTGATTCGGTGTTACCATGCTCATTTACTTTCTGCTACCTCTTATATTTCACCCCAACTCTTCTCTAGAATCAGAATCTTTCTACCTATTACTTTTGCATAGTGCTTCACCTCGTTCTGCCTTTCCTCCACGCTTTTATTTTCACATACACTGCCAATTCTAATATACATAAAAGTAGGTCTCAAGGTCTATGTGGCTATTCACGATCCAGCTATTTTTTCCCCAGACCTTTCCCCCTTCCACCAGATGGACTGGCCCCTCAATTGGCTCCACTTCCGTAACATACTGATCCAGTTCATTGAGCACAACCTCCACAAACCCAAGGAAGTGATTTGGCGTGCCTGATTCCGTCGCATACTTCATTCCTACTAGCATAACTAACTCCAGAGTTTCTGCCACTGGGGATTTGTTTCATAGTGGGGTCTGCGTAATTACCGCCTTAGATGGGCTGAACGAAAAGTATAGTAGCGGTCTGCATGGCTTCCTCCCTTGGAATAAATCCTTATCCCTCTCTTGACTTTCCCAGACCCAAATATTGTGGCTCAGCGGCTTATTCTGTGCCTCTTTGGTATATCGCAACAGCCTCATCACAATCTCCAATGGGCATTGAAATGGCTAGAAGTAGTTCGCCACTGAATTGTAAATTTAAATCATTGTGGATTGCGTGTAAGTTTCTCTCTGGCCGAGGACTTTCTCTGCTACACGCTGCCTCTAGAGTTATTCAACATAATTGCGGAAGAGCACTGGTAGGTCAGGAATAGAAAACCGGTCCGCGGGCTCGCTTAACAAGAGCTGCTTGATACCTCTTACCTTCCTAGCAAGTCTAGTCTTCTGAATTACCTGATCTACTCACTGCTTCAGCTTCGGGACTTGAATTTGGGGGCTAATCGCGGGTACTGGGTTCCGGCTAGGTCTGCTGCTGGTTCTAAAGGCCTGCTTGCCTATCGCTGGACCTCTCTCCTGGAGTCTTGCCACCCTGGTAGAGTGCAATCTATCATTCCGAGTCTGCATACCAAGGACCCTGGCAGTATCATGATCATTCATTCTGCTTACATCAGCAAAAACAGAAATCTGTCTTTTGTGCTCCATGGTGAGCCATGTCGTTGAGTTTTACGTTTTGGCTAATCGCGAGTGACCCTGATTAATCATGATGCTTCCAATTGTGTCCCCTAATAATCAGATACTAATGTTAATTTTAGCAAAATATGAGCTATTTTTATCAATATCTCATAGACATTATACATTACAAAGTTGTATGTTATGAACTCAAATTTCTCAACTTCGGTATGTAAAAGGTCTGTGAGTTCTTAATAAAAATTGCTCATATTTTGCAGAAAGCAGAATTAATATCATCTTCTTTAGTCAAACTAACGGGATTTTTAATATCGCGATTATAGGACTCACGATGTGCCAAAACGTAAAACTCAATAACATGAGGCACAGGGGGCAGGCTGTTTTTTTGCTGATGTAAAGTAAGGTGCTTTAAGGTCTGGACCATGTAAGCGATCCTGGTATGTCTACCATTGTACTAGAGTATTTGCTTCTCATATTGTACTCGATTGGAAGCATGGTATACTTATTTAACGTTTTCTATATGCAGGAGTTCTGATATAGCAGTAGAGCAGTTGTCCGGTGATCCCATTTGGCGGATGCTATCTGAGGTATGATTCAGCATCTGCATTTTTGGAAACTGGAAATGATAGATTGCAGTCTCCAGTTGTTCCTTCTCAGCCTTCATCCGTGCCCTCCACCATCCCTCTTCAGTACCCTGAGCCTTCATTGCAGCCCACCTTTTCTCAAAGTTCTTCGTCCTTACTTTGGTAGTCCTTTGCGGAAGAAACACTAACTTGCTCTGGTAGAATATTGCGGGTCTGTAATCCAGCAGACTGAGTGTATAATTAGAGTGGCTGCACTACCTAAGAACCAGGAGAAATTCGATAATAGATCTAACACATGCTAGGACCCGTGGATCCTCTAATTGGCTAGATCGGATCCCATTCATCAATATTTGGCCTAGCACAGCTAGTAAGAATCGCATCATACTCCTAATCTCTTTCTCCTGCCTTGAACTGACCTCTTCGTAGCTTCGCTTAAACGATTGAAAGCCTGGGTTTGGCAGGATCGACTTAAAATGGTTATTGAACCGACCTAGAATCCTCTGCTGCTGTAGATATTCCACCAAACAATCCATCATCGTCTTAAGAATTCCTAGATACAGGAGGTGAAGAGCGTCAGGTTGCCAGAGCCGGTACACATTGCATAAAGAAAACCTCCAAAAAGGATTTTCCTCCACCCGCAGACTAATGGATGCTAAGTACTCTACATCTTCGGTGTTTTCTTGTTCTAGCACTTACTAATAGGACTTTGGATTGCGGTCTCTAAACCCCCCAACTCTACTACTTGGCTCATGTCCGATCTCAGTTCCCGGAATCTCAGAAATTGGGCAAAGCCCGTTGATTATTCTTGCTAGAATGAAGTGTTCTTGATAGTCAGCAATCTAGGCTCCTAGGATCGGATAGCATCAGTGGACCTGGCCATCAGCCCAATCCCACTTCTACCCTGGGCCGGCTATATCCAGTTCTGGTATTGGCTTCAGAATACGCTCAATCGCTCTATGCCAAGACCTATGAATCTCGCCGTTCTTCGGGTTCTTTTGAGGAATTAGTAAGAGAGCAACTAGTACCCATGCGCATTTAGAGCCTTGCTGTCGTAAATCTTTATTAATGTTTCAATTGGCATACAGACCGGCCAAGCAGCCTTGTCTCTAGAGAAGTTTGTAAGGTGGGCTTTGTCATAAGCGAAAAGGAGGGGAACCACTGTTCCACCTCTGGGCACCAAGTCTTGGGTCTCCCACTACCAGTCTGCGGTATGAATCTCATTATATACTCTGCGGCCGGTACTATCGAAGATGTACTTGCGATCGAAAACCATATAGTCTGCAAATGCCAAATAGCTGAGAAGTAGTCGGATACAGTGGAGGATGTTGTGAAAGTACAATGTTCTGGACCCACATGGGAATGCGGACCAGCTTTGGGGCCCAAAACCGTGTTCTACGCGCTCAAACAAAGACCACAGTTCATCTGCAGTCTGAAATAATGTGCACCTGTCATTATCCAGTCCGCGCTGTAAATACTCATCGATCCATCCTTTTGTTAAGCCCCACCACAGCATCCATCATATAAGCTCAAAGTCTTTTGCAGTTTGAAATGGGTGCTATAGGTTCCAGTCCGCATCTAGGTATCTGCGGTAAATCCCACCTGCAGTGCTATAGGATCTACCGGCTTCACACGGGTGATACTGCGTTTTGCTGGGGTCAGGCAAACAGGTTAGGTCTGGGTCCTCCGGTTTCAGGCTTCTCGGTTCCTGAGCGCTATCTAAGTCCTTACTTTCAAGATCTTTAGGTAGCTGCCATCCAGTGACTTCTCAATAATGTTAGTTTGGGTTGGGAGAGTACTTGATCTAGAATAAAACTTACGGTCCACCCAAGAATTATCATCTTCAGAATGCCAATTGCTAGCACCCTCTCTTTCGCTCAGCAGACTGCTTGGGTACGGCCTCTGTTTCTTCTTTATCTGTGTCTGCCTTTTTGCGCACTGGTTAAGGCGGATTGATAGGCTCTTCTGTGTCTTGAAGAGCCTTCCGCAGTCCGGGCAGGTGGGATTCGACGTTATCGCGTTGGAATATTGCTACTGCTGTGATGCGATCAATGTAATTGGAGTGCAAAGAGTACAGTGTTTATACAAGTGATATATTTGTTGTATAGGGCAGGGGCTGTTATGCTGGTTAATTATAGCTGACTTGTAATAGAACATGTCTCCTGGTTCTTTGTACTAGTACTAGTACAGCATGCACACGGTATGCTGGAGGGATGTGCCAAGGCTAACCTACCTTAGGTGCTCGGTAGTGCACTCGACACAGATCTTGCCGTATGGACCCTGCCGTACAGAGCCTGGGACAACCCACCCTGTCGGTAATACAGCGTACTTGAAAAGGAATGTTTGTTCAAGTGTACTGAGCGTAGTGTTCCAGATATTCATCTTGAAACCCATAGCTTATCTTGAAACAGATATTTGTTCAAGTACGCGAAACACACTATTCCCTGGGGATGGGTGAGACTTGAAAGCTCAGTATTATGAACTCTAAATCTTGAAAGAGTTCCTAGAAGGGATATATAGAGAACGGTTTTCACCTCCTAGCTAGCAGATTATACACCACTAAGTTTCCAGTATACAACAGTTTATATTAGAATACAAAGTCTACTCAACACGCCAATACCTGAACCTTTCATTTCTGTCCTACACCCTATCGCAGCCCTGCTTTGAGTTACGGTCTTTCTAAATCGAATTCTTTCCTCCGACCTTACCCTAGACTACAAATATCAGAACTGGTATCAGATATATATATATATAGGTACTATGCAGTCCCTAAATAGGTACGCAAATCTAATATTTCCAGACTATAAGCTTTGATCCTTTCCATCTTCAGACCATTTAACATTCTCAACATATAGAACAATTGACTTAGCTGACCTAGTAACTCTGCGCACCAAGACTCTCCAGTCAAATTAGATATATAATTAGGTAAGCAAAACTCTTACTATATGCTGCCATCGTAGTTACTAACTTAATATTGTGGGGCAGAACACAGACATTCTGAGAATGGCACCCCTGCAGCAGCTGTTATTTGTGTAAAACTTGGTTATCCCAGTACAGGCAACAAGGAATATCAAATATTTGTTTCAGACTTCAAAAGGACCTGGCTTCGCCAGCAGCATCCAGACCTTATCGTCAGACTAGTGGCTCTTGCAGCTGGGGCTAAGACTGCAGATTGGGAGTCTGAGCTCTATCGAATGTATACCGACTTTCCAAATCAATGGGCTCTGGCAAACTTTGCGAGTCCGGTGGATCGTCGGGCGTGCACTATACAATTCATGATTCAGCAGGCGAAGAAGGTCCGCGATAATATAAAAAAGAAAGTGACAGGGCTGAAGCAGAGAGGGCTGAAGCCGCCCAAGCCGCTGCCATTTAAACTATTGCCAAACGGGCCAAACGCCATATAGTGGCCGCGACCTCAGCGACCCCAGTGAGAACCACTGTCCCCATGACTACCAGCACCCGCAGCACCCCCAGAAGGTCCGAGACTACCAGGCCCTGCAGCACCCTCAGAAGCCACGAGACTATCAGGCCCCTCAGTACTTCCAGAAACCCCGAGACTACCAGGACCCAGGGTACTCCCAGAAACCTCCCAGGTACCAGCTCCTTAGGTACCAGCAGCCTCTTGGCCAACAGGAGTGCATTGGCTACCAGGAAGCGGGCAAGATTTGATGATGATGGTGAGATTCCTAGGAGCCCATCTAGACCACCTGCAAAGCAGCAGAGACAGGTGGAGCTGCCAGAGTTGGGGTTCAGCTCTTTCAGCATTTCCTTCCATGGTCCTGACAGTAACCAATTCCACTCTACAACCTATGCTAATGTCAACGAGTTTCCCGACCTTGTACTTTGAGTCCTCGAAGCAGCCCCATAACTTAGAACAAAGCCCATACTGCTCAAGACGACTATTACACTATGGAATGATGAGTACTGGGATCTCTTTCCCGAGGTGGAGCAGGGTACATCAGCAAAAAAAAAATCTGTATTTTGTGCTCCATGGTGAGCTATGTCATTGAGTTTTACGTTTTGGCTAATCGCGAGTGACCCCAGTTAATCATGATGCTTCCGATTGTGTCCCCTAATAATCAGATACAAATCTTAATTTTAGCAAAATATGAGCTATTTTTATCAATATCTTATAGACATTTTACATTACAAAGTTGTATGTTATGAACTCAAATTTCTCAACTTCAGTAAGTAAAAATTCCGTGAGTTCTTAATAAAAATTGCTCATATTTTGCAGAAAACAGAATTAATATCATCTTCTTTAGTTAAACTAACGGGATTTTTAATATCGCGATCATAGGACTCACGATGTGCCAAAACGTAAAACTCAACGACATGAGGCACAGGGGGCAGGCTGTTTTTTTGCTGATGTAGAAGAGTAGAATTGGGTATCTCAGACCAAGGATCATGGAATGCGGTATTGATGATAGCCCAAGGAAACCGCTCTAATGTGGAATCCTATGCCGGTCTTTTAATGGTAGTCATAGCTGCAGAGAATGATGAGACTCGCAGAGCCGAGGAAGAGATTATGCCGGACGCTACCGGTGAGGACAAGGATGAGCCGGAGCTGGGAAGAGATAATCGCCCTGGGGACTCGGAGCCAGAAGATAAACGGGAAGAGCCTTCTCAGTCTTCGGGTTCGTCCAGGCTGAACAGGAGTAATGGTAAGGAGAGGGCAATGGAGACTGGAGACAAGGCGGGTGATAGGTGCCCAAACCAAGGTAATAATAATGATGGTGATGATGATGATGATAATAATGATTGCAATAGTGATGGTGATGATAGCGATGATGGTAATAATGATAATGATAGTGAGTTGTATCGTCGCTCAAGTATGTGATGGTCCAATTTATTGTCAAACTTTATGAATTTACCAGCTAATTTACGTTTCCACAATTTGCAGATAGAGTGCCTCCTGAAATACCATCTTCCCTACTTGACACGATAGTCTACAATGGAACCGATAGGTCAATCTCCTGACATATTAGGGAAAACAATGCCGTGGATACTAACGATGATGCAATGGCAACTGCGGCCGTGGATCCTACTTCTGCTAGCGATGGAGCGCTTCTTAGACTCTGTAGTGACTAGCTCAACAATGATTTTGAGCACCTATACTTTGAACATGCCGTGAGAATGTTGGGAGCAGAACTACTCACCCCAGTCGAAGGTGATATTAGGCCCATATGCTCAGAATCCTGGGAACCCCATATGGATGGTTCCTTCCCTATCAGGTCTAGGGTGTCTGGTTGATTGTGAAGTGTATCCTCGCTGACCGTCCCCCTGTGGCACTGATCATGGATGATATGGGATTAGGGAAAACTTATTGCCTGCTCGCTACGCTACTCTACCTCAAGTATATCATTAATCAGGCTCGAGCAGGCAGACTCTTGCCATGCTTAGATGGGAAAACGGTGGCGCAATTGGAACAAGTTCCACAGAGCTTTAGCACCGAGAGTAAGATATACAGGCGACCCTCCATCATCATCGTCCCCGCCAATCTTTTCCCGGCCTGGGAGCGAGCAGTCCAGAGTTTCATTCCAAGGACTGGGCTCAACCTAATGAACCTCTATTCTCAACGTTGGCTTAGTTACAACGAACTCAACCTCAGTCCTGACAACCTCAGGCATTGCAGAGCTATCTATCTGATATCCTATAGTGCCTACCGAGCCCACTATCGCAATCCTGAACGCCTGGAGGGCTGCCAGTAGGGGGTTGGAATCTTCGATGAATCTCATATGGCGAAATCCTGAGCAACACTGACCTTCAACTCCCTAATAAAAATTGATGTTCCCTGCAGGATCCAGCTCACAGGTACCCCAATGCACCATCCAGTAGGTGATTGGGTTGTACAGACTGAGTGGCTGTTCACTCAGGTCACAGATGAGGATGAGATAGAAAACCACAGTCCTTGTCCACTTAACTCAGTAGTAGCAGAGGCGAAGTACGAAGATATTACGTTAGAGGAGGTATATGAGCAGATTAAGGATATTGCGTGGCTGTGGATCATCCGGCGCTAGGAGGAGACTAAAGACTCAAACGGGGAGCCCCTAGTCCGTATTCCTGAGCTTGTTCAGCATGATGTACGCCTGCAATACATTGACAATGAGGTATCCACAATGGATAATTGGATTGAGGATGCCAAGAGTGACAAGTGTAATGCTATCCAGACCGTTCTGCATGAGTGGCGTCTTGTGTGCCTTACCATAGACCTTCCGGACAATGATGTGAGCTCAGATAACTCGGAACTTGCAGATGGAGGAGTCCCCTATTGTCAAAATTGGGATCGCAATAACTTCTGCGGCGGGCATGTGTTTAGATGGCTTTCAGATCTTTTCGTTCAGCAGTTGTTGGGCAGACCTAAAGGAGGGGTACCGAATAAGGTTGTGATTTTTGCCCCGCTGCCAGGTCAAGCATCTTATGTCAATTGGTTCCTCTGGACCTTTCATTCAGATATTCACTCCATGTTATATCAGTCTGGGATTGTGTCGAGAGACTGGGATAGGCTACTACAAGAGTTTGCTTCAGTTGATAGACCAGTGGCGCTTATCCTCACTCTAGCCCTCAGTGGCACTAGGCTGAGCCTAGTTGCAGTGAACTATGTTATAATCTTGCAAAAGTTCTGGAACCTGAATGAGTAACATCAAGCAGTTGTACAGATTCACCGTATCGGCCAAAGGCGGACCCCAAAGGCATGAATCCTATATTGTGAGGGAGGGGTAGATGATAGGGTTGAAGAACTTTACCAGAGCTGTGGAAAGTTTAAGGCACGGATCATGCACAGATTGATTGGGCAGAAATTCTCCTATATAGAGTTAATTGATGCTAGGGCAACTAGAATCCATGAGCTTGAAGCACAGTCTGCTATACAAGCCAGTGCTGCTGTTCCCGGTGCTTCTGGCACTCAGAGTGGTGATGATGGTACTCCTGATCCTTCTGGAGCCCAGGGAAGTAATGATGGCACTTCTGGTCCTTCTGGCAATCAGGGTGGTAGTGATAGTGCTTCCGATCCATTTAGAATCCAGTTTGGAATTCAGGACAGTGATGATGGCACTCCCAGTACCCCCGGGACTGGTTCTTGCAACCCTCGCCTGACTTACCGCTACTAATATCAATTCTGGATTTCCCAGCCAAAGGCTCTTATCTCCAGTATTCGGTTGTTTCTTTTGTCTTTTTTTTTCTTTTCTACTTGGGTTGTGAGCATTTCTTTCCTATGTACAGCACACTATAGATGGTAGTTTCCTCTTGTTTTGGGGTCCATGTTTGAAGGCTCTTGTTGTCTGGCTTCCACCAGCGGGAACGTATTGGCTTGTTTCATTTTATCGTTTTTCTAGTTTTCTACTGGGTTAGCATTTATTTTCAGTCTGCAGCATAGGTGGTGGTTTGTTTCTTTTGTCTTGGGTCTGCATCTCATAGAGCATTGGATTTAGAGTTTATGAGGTCAGTACGTAGCGGTAGAGTGTTTCTTTTTTCATTTGTCTTTGGGTTTGCATTTTATCGGTCTCAGGGTCAAGGGTTTGCATTCAATTAGATGTTAATGGCACTTCTATTAGCTCTGCGAGATTCCTATCTTTCTCTTCTTTTCGACTGCTGTCTCTGTAGCTATAACAAAATTTTAATTCTACATTCGTGGACTTAGCTTAAGGTTAACTGAGAATTAGGCAAGCACAGGACATCCTACACCGAGAAGCGATTTCACGCTGCTTGAGGTACTAGGTGATGCAGACCTGTTTCACATACTGCATTTTTGTACTTTCCTCAGGACTTGAAATATCCTTGGCTGCATCCGAGTTGTAAACCATGCGCTAATGCTTCTTTCAGTTCTAGCTTCAGCTCTAGCGAACCCAGCACAGTTTTCCACCATAAGATCATTCTTGAGCGAAATTGATCTTGAGACTTCCATCCGAAAAGGCCTACCACAATATTATCTACATGTCGCATATTTGTTTGAGGAGGTACAGGCACCCAAATACCTTGTCAAGTTCTGTCACCCACAGACCCCACAACCTGCCTATATCTTCCAGCCCATACCTCGCACTTTGCACTTCAATCTTCACATCATACCCCTATCCGGACAACCAAAGGCATGCCGCATGCAGGAAGGGATACCCAGACTAATCAAACCCAAACTCGAGCTTCTCGCTCTTCTGACTCTCAGCGTGTTGGCAGGTGACAGGAAAAGACCAGGCATGCCTATTTACCTGAGCATTCCTCTTGCCGTGCCAAATCCGAGTATCCCCCTTGTTGTTCTGAACTCGAGCATATCCCTCCTCGTTCTGAACCCAAGTATCTCTCTCGTCGTTCAGATGGCAAATCTAATGACGAAGACGATGAAGAGGAATACAATGCTGAATTCTCTACCGGTAAAGTACCCAATATAGCTTGGGAGGCTTATATCTACCGAACTTGACGCTACCGAAATAGAGCAGTAAGACGCATAGGTTATACCCGTTCTACTAGTACCTGAACCTTTGAGCGTGGTAGTGGACGTAGACCTCTTCTCTGAGTCTGATGTGGTGGAAACATACCCTCGCAAGTGGACTCACACAAACCCCGAGGTCCCTGCAAACAGCCACGAGAGACCCCTTATTAGAAGACATTCGCCAACTGAGAACTGGTGGTCTACAGGCTTAGGGCAGCAATCTGGAATGCAGAACGACCTCCACAAGAGGCTGCTTACTGAGCTGGCTTGGCAACAGCCCCGCTCTCCATCAGCAAAAAAAAAATCTGTCTTTTATGCTCTACGGTGAGCCATGTCATTGAGTTTTACGTTTTGGCTAATCGCGAGTGACCCCGGTTAATCATGATGCTTCCGATTGTATTCCCTAATGATCAGATACAAATCTTAATTTTAGCAAAATATGAGCTATTTTTATCAATATCTCACAGACATTTTACATTACAAAATTGTATATTAAGAACTCAAATTTCTCAACTTTGGTATGTAAAAGGTCCATGAGTTCTTAATAAAAATTGCTCATATTTTGCAGAAAACAGAATTAATATTATCTTCTTTAGTCAAACTAACAGGATTTTTAATATCGCGATCATAGGACTCACGATATGCCAAAACGTAAAACTCAACGACATGAGACACAGGGGGCAGGCTGTTTTTTTGCTGATGTCTCAGATATAGATCCTCAACATCTGAACTGCTGACTCCATCGGACTCCGTGAGTGCCACGTCGGAGGGCAAGCTACCATGCAAGTTCTAGAAACGAGAGTTTCTTCCCCCAGAGAATATTCATGTTTACGATACTGTGAAAATTTATTTACAATCAGAAGTCTATACAAGCCAACCTTGACACTCCGCAGCTGTAATGAAGAATATGATCGAGAGGGCTTGGGCACTGGCAATGGATCAGAAAAAGCAGGAAAAAGAAGAATACTACCTCTCAGGGAATCAGCGGCCCGCAGAACCAGCACTATCACTTCTTTCTGATGCAATCTCATTCGAGATGGTAAGTCTCCTAATCCAACCAAGAATGAGAATCACAATTCAGGAGGTAAAAGTTATATAAGCTGAAACATAGTGTATCGGCTTGTCGTGGCTATCTAGTTTCAGTAGCATGGAAAATGGTGGTAGAGTAGTATAAGTTGCTGATCGCTGACCCAGTTGTGTACCGGTGGACACTGGTGAATAACCTTCTCAAGGATGATTCGTTTCTTGGGCAAACGGCAGATCTCGGAGCTGGTCCTCAGACTTGCTGGTTTACAGTAAAGGAGATAGTAAAACTGGTGTGTGCCTACTTTTTCGCCAACGAGCACAGTCTGCAAGCCATATACGCAGAAATACTTCAGCCCTCTGCGTTGGCTCACAGTTCTTCTCGTGTGCACTGCTCTTCGCTGCGCCCTAATGGTCTACGAAGATACAGGGCACAAGTCCTTAGCAGTGGGGGATTTCTCACAGGCAGTGTTTGGTGGTTAGTATGTGATTTCTTAGGGAGAACAAGGCAGCTAATAGGTTAACAGACTACTACAAGAGGTACTATCAAACATATCAAAAGGTAGTTCCGCAGACAGCTACACTCCTGGAAATACGCCCCTCCCGTCAATCATGCTAACTCAATCTGGGGTTAGATGGCCCAGGGGCAGAAGAACAGGATAATCCGAAAGATAGACAGGCACGTGCAAAAGATCCGGTCACAGCACAAGACAGAACGAATCGAGACTGCTGGGTATGAGGATGAGATGGGGGATGATGTGTGTGAACTCATTGAAAGCAACGACAATACCTAAGCATGGTCTGCAGACTATGTCTGGTAGTCCAGAGGTGAATGGTAGTCCGGAGGCAAACAGTAGTCCGAGGCAAACGATAGTCTGGTGGTGAATAGGGGTTGGGAGTAGAATGGTGGTCCAAAGGGAAACTGCAAGCGCGGTCGAATTGAAGCTGGACACTTTGGGAGTTGCAACCTCCAAGTGTTCAGCTTCAATTTGGCCACGCCAGTATTTTGTAGATCAATAGCTTTTCCTGTTTTTCACTGTATGTAATATGCTTGTTATAATTGGCGCTGATGGTGAGCACAGTGACATAGACTACACTTTTTGTATTGGTTAGATCTAGCAGGGGGGATTTTCATTGGTAATGAGTATTTGTTTATATAGGTTATATATCGAGAGAACAGCAGGATGTGCTGATCCAATCACCGGGTTAAGTACGACCCGTATATGGTGCAGCAGAATGATGATTGCGGAACTCAGAGGGCCTTAGAGCCAAGGCTGTGTGAAACTGGTAAAAATAGGTGTAGTTGGAACATGGACTAGAGAAGAGCTGGTCCGCGGTTAGGCAACTATGGAAGAACAAGTAGAGAGCAGGAGCAGAACCAGGACAATCAGGATATTGCCAAGACGAATTGAGAGACAGACCGCAGGTAAACAAGATAGATAGAAGATGATGAGCAAGAGCCAAGGGCGACACGGAATGCGCAAAGAGGGTCTGAGGAACACGTGGAGGGGAAGCGAAAGGATCAGGTTACATAGTAGGGGGGAGCAAGTAACAGAAGGTGATTGAAATCAAAAATGCACAAACTGGGGGATGAGGGCGATAGAACTGGATGGGTCTGGGCTGAGGCAGGCAGAGGCCGGGGAGTAGAAGGGATATGTGAGAGAGGTGCGAGAGAGTATAGAAGAGTCAAAGTAAGGACATGGGATAGCCAGGACAAGGGAAGGGGGGACCAGAGATCACCGGGATGAGGGAAGTGTGGACCAGAGATCACTGGGACAGAGGAAGTGTGGACCAGAGATCGCTGGGACAGAGAAAGTGTGAACCAGGACCGCAGACCCAGGGTTCGAGTAAAATGACTAGACCTCAGTGCTGGGTAGTGGGCCAAGAGGTTCAAGGGGACCAGGGGTAACCAGATTACTTCAGGACCAGCGAAAACATTTTGCTGATGGAGAAGACGTGTTACCAACCATGTGCTAAGTGAGCAAAAACCCAAAGCGGAGACAAGAAGCAAAGCAAGAACCAAAGATAATTCAACACGACTCTGAGGAGGGGCCCTTTAACCATAAGAGAGAAGGGTGGTGAGAGAGGGGAAGATTGCCATGAACCCCTAGGTAAGAAGCCATTAACGGGGAAAGAGGGGAAGGTGGGTGGTTGACGATGATTTCTCTGATGGTGAGATTTCAATCGCCAGGTGTGAAAAGAAGATTGTTTATGATTTTTTTGTGAGATTTCAATCACTGGATGTGGAGAGGAGATCGTTTATGTTCAAGTATATTTATACTACTACAGGCTTTATATATCCAATTTAGATGTTTGCCCCATATTCATTTTCCTACTATAACCTTAATCCAACCTCATCTCCTCTTTTTCAAATTCTCTTCAATCTCCCTTAACGCCCTTCTATACCCATCAGAATTTGTACTGAGACGTGGGTTACTTATAATGAGTAGCTCCTTCCTCCTCAATTTCTTTTCTTATAACTCTTTTATTCTCTTTCTGCTTTTTCCTTCCCTATCCTTTCTTCTCTTTTCCACCCTTCTTTGACTTCTCAAATCTCCTCCTTCCTCTCTTCTATCTCCCACCCTCCTTATCTCTCCTCTTCCCTTTTTTGCTTCACCTTTCTTCTACTCTATTCTTTCCTTCTTTCTTAAATCCATCCATCCCGTATCTTTTTCAAACTTCTTAACCAACTTTATACCTTATTCATCAAAATGTAACCACCTCATATCTATCCAACCTTCCTTTCCACCGCACTCTTCTTTCCACCCTTTCCAAATCTTCTTTCTCTCTTCCTCCCACTTGTTACAATATAGTAACACATGGTTCCTATCCTCCCATCCCCCACACTCACACTTTCTACTCTCCCTTTCATATCTCGTTCCTCTTATCCTCCCATGTTCTACCCTTATCTTAAACAAAAATATACTCTCTTTCCTCCCTTCTTCTCTTCCCTTTTCTCCACTACTACCACTCCTGAAATATTCCGCTCCCTTTCTCCCCTTTATCCAATATTCTTTCCAACTCCTCCATTTCATCTCCTTCCTTCTTTGTTTCCACTTCGCCTCACATACCCTTAACCCCCTGTACTCGGATATGGTAGAATAGGGCGGAAAACTTTTTCATTGGCAAAACAAGGATAGAGGTGCTGATCGATCAGGAGGAAGTGGAAAAAATGGGGGTGTCACAGGATGCTATTAATCGTGGGCAGTTGCACTAAGTCACTTTCCATATATCCTCATATTTTATCAAGATTCCACAAGCCATAATGAAGCTAAAAGAGGGGAGGGGAATATAGCTTGTGGGTAGTTCTTTTGAGAGACTCAATAGATTTTATTGCCTAAAAGTAGTAGCAATTTGATTGTGAGCTGAATGGTTGAGTGCTACTTGTAAGCTACCTGCTTGTTCAATCTGGATTTCAGATGTCCGCAAAGGCAAGAATTTTTCCACTTATGCAACCTGTCTCCTAATGAAACCCTAAGATCTTGCTGATCTGTTTTTCCGCCCTTTTCTACCATACCCTAGTATGATAGATTACGGCGGTATCCCTTAAACCGATGAGACACGCAGATTCCGCTCCTTCCGTATACGGTAGCTCTATGCTATGGCTAGATGGCGAAACACCACTCTTCCAGGCTGCCTGCAATGGACACGAGGGAATTGTGAAAATGCTACTCGGACGGGATGACGTTGACCTCGATAATCCAGATAGCCTAGGCCTAACACCCCTGCAGTGCGCTGCCGAAGATGGCCACGCGAGAGTGACGGCTCTACTACAGCCGCATTCCCAAAGTTCTCATACCCTCCCAAGTACTACGAGCAATTTGGAAACACTTCGCTAGCCTTCTCCCTCGATTATTCACTAGATAAATTGTGACAAGAGTTTACAATGTCCATAGAGGCATATCCGAAAAAATGGCTATCAAAAGGGCTCTTGCTATCCTGTTGTTGTAAATAGATATTGTTCTTAAGGTATAAGGAAAGATACGAGAATTTTACAAACTCGAATGTACAGCTTCCAAAATCTATCACCCATAGCCCGGCCTAAGCCCGGGGGAGGGGGGACATCGTCCTTCTTACAGCCTTCGAACACCATTCTAATAACCTGTGTGCCACTTCCACAAGGGCCGCACCAGCTCCATAAATGTGTTTGTCGCTGCTGCCGGCCCCCCCTCTCACCTCCGCCCACCCTTTTCCCGCATCTTGGGGTATTGTATTGTCGTAATTGCCGCCTTGCCTTCCTTCCGGGGGCGAGCCTCCCATAGGAGCAGAACTTATATTATTATTATTTTGGTAGAAAGAGATCAATACACATGCTTATTCTATGCTTGTTTCGCCCTCTATCTGGATTTTTCTCACGGAGTCGGGTTGGGATTTATGAGCGCTTATTTAAAATGTAGAGTTTAGCGTTGGTGGAGGGCTATTTCTCTCCTGTGTTAGGATATGCCGGTATGGCTTGAAATTGTCATTATATTTACTTTGTTTATCTTTTGTTCACTTATTTTTTTTCAACAATTTATAGGCTCCCCTCTGAGGTGTAGACGTGCAGTTGTTTAGATATAAAGGAAAAAATATACAGCGCAGGCATCCCTAACACCTGTGCAAAGCAGCACAAAGCCAATTGTTAACTTAATACGGTATGGAGGTGATCGGTTTCCACTATGCACATTGTTTAATGAAGATTTGGCTTCAGCAGACTCCCCGATTATTGGAAAGATGCTTACTGTGCTTGGCGGTCTCGATAAATATCAAAAAACAGGGTCCTTATCTTCACAGAACCTAGTAAGATGTTGCAGGAAGAGCTTTAATGCCTACATCGACATCACCAAGGTCTATGCTATTATGATTTAAGCCAGGCGGTATATGGGCTCTCCGGCGCACTCATTCATAAAATAAGCAGTTAGCGGAGAGAAAAAATATGATATTGTCAGCGCGCTGGCAGCAAGTAATTAGGGCTTGACTTGAGCAATGGGGTCCCCTGAAAGCTCAATACACACATGGCTAATTGCACGGGGATCAAGTCGCAAGACTGAAAGTTTTTTTTTGACTGAGTGGAACGTGAACTAGGGAAACAAGTATTTTTTTTCTTTTTTGCTAGACCTTTCCTGGCTTCCAAAGCGGCATAGACAATAGCGGGTCATGCAAGGTAAACCGTCCAATCCGGAATTGCAACACTTTGAGTACACAATATATCCTATCACACAAGCTATGAAGGTTCAGGTTGTGCAAACAGCAAGAATTTAAGAGATGATTCATTTATTGATTTTGGGGGAAACTAGAAAGCGGTGGTCTCAAGGAAGGGAGAAACAATCTATATTTAAGGGAGCTAGCAATGACTCTGAGTCTGTGCCCAATCAAAGAAAGAATGCATGTGTAGGTATGCTTACACAGCCCACAATCTACCTATTCCTACGATAGGTATACATGATACATAGTGAGAAGACCCTAACTATCCAATAGATGGTAGAGAAGCAACCCCGGGCAACAGGAAATCAGCATTCTAGGATATGCTTATTGCTCCAATCCTCAAGTTAAACGAGTGATGACCTGTGACGAGCTTTACCGAGGTTATATAACCACCCAGAAAATAGTAGCGATACTAGTGTATATGAATAACCTGAAGCAGAATTAAGCTTTATTTTTGCACGGACTCTACAGTACTCAACTAATGAGTAGTTTAGTTTATGCCCAGGAGCACAGCACACGAATAGTGTCATCCGCACAGCAACCCTCCCCAGAGCTGCTCGCCGGAGATTTACCATATTGCCTCGGTTAGTTTAGTGGTAAATCTCGCATCCTCTATTATCCTAAGATCTGGCCAGAGGCTATTCGTCAGCATATTCGAGGACTCTCAGAAGACCTAATTGCTACTTAGCTCGGCCGTCGAACAATATTTGGTTTCGGCGAATTCACCCCTCAATCACTAGGAATAAAGGCAGGTTCTGAAAATGCATAGCGAAAGTCCGTATCAAAAAGAATGCTCATGTCTTGGCCTTCTCTATTAATAGTATAGGAGTCGGGTTTCTTGGCGTCCGCAGTCTTAGAAGCAACTCCGAGAAAAAGGCTAGAGCAACACATAATGTTTGGATGATAATCGATGACTTCGCGAATAGACAATGAAAATAGTTTTGAACGGTGTATCGCTTCCCAAATTTCTGCTTCTTCGGGATTTATCAAGAAAAGACAAGAACTAGCGCAGTTCGATATTGGGTTACTGGTACAAGTACACTACAGCCAGTCTCTTCAGAGTTTCCGAAGGGATCAGCGGGCGTTTGTGTAACGGTATTCGCGTCCTGTGATTGGAATCAGAGTTGTCAACTATGATAGGAGCAAGGCTTTGCTTACCCCGCTGTTCCCCAATTTCAACTGATTGCAAACTCCAAAGTTAATCAGCACCTCACTCTCAATGCTCACAGGGGTGAACATTGAAAAATGTTGCGAGCTTTAAACGACGATAACGGCCCCAGCAATGCCGATAACTCTTTTAACACCACAGAATCCTTCAACAATAATGACAACTGTTTCAACAATAACGATAGATCTTTCAACACAAACTCTTTCAACCGAACTACTGTCAACCTCACCACAGTTGATGACAGATCTGAAATACTGGCATGGCTATCTCCACTATCGCCACAGATACGGCACCGAGACATTGCATCCAGGCGGGTTGGCAGTATAGGAGCCTGGGTGCTAGAAACTGAAGGATTCAAACACTGGTACAAAGGTAGTAGGGAGGATGGATCCTATCGTCCGACTTTATTTTGCGACGGAAATCCGGGAGTGGGAAAGAGTTATATCACGTAAGAGAGAGAGTATCTTTGCTGGGATTCGGAGAATATTATTGCTAATTGGTTACGATGGTAGTTCACTAGTTGTAGATAAGCTGTGCGACGAGGCCGTTGAGGGAGATCCTACAGTTGTGTGTTTTTACTTCGACTTTGCTGCTCGGGGTGAGCAGTCACCAGTAAATATGCTTGGGTCCCTGCTGAGCCAGCTCATTAGCGGGGAGGGGAGAATTCCTGAAACGATAGTCCACGAGTTTCGAAAGGAGAAAGGGGCTATTGGGGGTAGAAGACTCCAAGTTCTGGGGATTTTGAAGATGTTCCAGGCAATCGCAGCCACAAAGCGGGCATTTATATGTCTTGACGCACTTGACGAATGTGTGCCGGAGAATCGAATGGAGGTTCTTGGGTCATTAGGTGAGATTCTGCGGGGGTCTCCTAATACTCGCTTATTTATGACCGGAAGACCACATGTGCGGAGTGGGGTGGAGAGGGAGTTGGGGGGAGTGGCAACATTTGTATTTATATGGGCTACGGAAGATGGAGTCCTTGGGTTTTTGCGCGAGAAACTCAGGAAGGACACGATCCCAGATATGATGAGCAGCACATTAGAGGAGGATATCATGAAGAGCATTCTTGCGATAAGTTCGGAAACGTATGTAAAAACAGATAGAGGGCAAAGCTACCCCTGATGGCTGACATATTTGGACCTAGATTTCTGCTGGCCTCACTCCACATCGAGGTAATCCTGGGAGGTACCACAGTTGCTCGGCGGAAGAAAATACTCAAGGCAATAAAAGATGGGGCAGGGTTAGGGAATGCATATGATGCGACCCTAGAGCGGATAATGGCTCAGGCGGAGGAAAAGGTGAAGCTTGCGATGGCCACTCTCACATAGCTCTGTCATTCGGAACGGCCATTACAAGTAGATGAGCTATGCCATGCCCTGGCAGTCGAGATGAGAGAAACAGATTTTGATCTCGAAAATGTTCCTTCGATACGGACATTGCTGGAATACTGCCAAGGCCTGATCACAGTTGACACGGAAGCTTCGACTGTACGGTTAATCCACTATACGGTCCAAGAGTACCTTTGCAGTCATCCCAGTCTCTTCAATAAACCTCACTCGATGCTTGCAGAAATCTGCTTAACCTATCTGAACTCGCGACAAGTAAAGGTCCTCACACCCGATTCTCGCTCAGAGCATCAAAGCATGCCATTCCTCAAATATTGTGCGAGGTATTGGGGAACACATGCGAACAAGGATCTCTCAGACTATGCGAAGAGCATTGCTCTGGAGCTCTTGAACGAGTACGAAGACCACATATCCGCTGTATCACTTCTAGAGCAGGTAGTACCATACACAAAATATATCGGGGGCACCGCTATCTCTCCGCTCTTCTCTGCACTACACTCCGCATCGTTCTTCGGGATTGTTGAGCTTGTGGAAGTATTGATAAATGCAGGAGGCTACAACGTCAACCAACAAGATTGTACAGGTAGTACGCCACTCGCAAGGGCGGCGAGGAACGGACACGAAGGAGTGGTCGAGTTATTGCTCGAGCAGGAAAATGTCGACCCTAATCGGCCAGATAAGTATGGCAACGGACCACTTGGGTCCGCTGCGTTCAGGGGACACGAGGGAGTGGTGAAGATACTGCTGAAGCGGCAAGATATCGACCCCAATCGGCCTCAAAACAATGACACAACACCACTTGCATATGCTGCTCTCGGGGGACACGAAGGAGTGGTCAAGTTATTGCTCGAGCAGGAAAATGTCGACCCCAATCGGCCAGATAAGGATGGCAACGGACCACTTGGGTCCGCTGCGTTCAGGGGACACGAGGGAGTGGTGAAGATACTGCTGGAGCGGCAAGATATCGACCCCAATCGGCCTCATAACAATGAAATAACACCACTTGCATGTGCTGCTCTCGGGGGACACGAAGGAGTGGTCAAGTTATTGCTCGAGCAGGAAAATGTCGACCCCAATCGGCCAAATAAGCATGGCAATGGACCACTTGGATGCGCTGCTATCTACGGACACGAAGGAGTGGTGAAGATACTGGTGGAGCGGCAAGATATCGACCCCAATCGGCCTCAAAACAATGATCGAACACCACTCGGATGTGCTGCTCTCGAGGGACACGAAGGAGTGGTCAAATTATTGCTCGAGCAGGAAAATGTCGACCCCAATCGGCCAGATGAGAATGGCAATGGACCACTTGGGTGCGCTGCGTTCAGGGGACACGAGGGAGTGGTGAAGATACTGCTGGAGCGGCAAGATATCGACCCCAATCGGCCTCATAACAATGACACAACACCACTCGGGTGTGCTGCTCTCGGGGGACACGAAGGAGTGGTCAAGTTATTGCTCGAGCAAGAAAATGTCGACCCCAATCAGCCAGATAAGTATGGCAATGGACCACTTGCGTACGCGGCTATCAGGGGACACGAGGGAGTTGTGAAGATATTGCTTGAGCGGCAAGATATCGACCCCAATCGGCCTCAAAACAATGATCGAACACCACTCGGATGTGCTGCTCTCGAGGGACACGAAGGAGTGGTCAAGTTATTGCTCGAGCAGGAAAATGTCGACCCCAATCGGCCAGATAAGTATGGTAATGGACCGCTTGGGTACGCTGCTATCAGGGGACACGAGGGAGTTGCGAAGATACTACTGGAGCGGCAAGATATCGACCCCAATCGGCCTCATTACGATGATCGAACACCACTCGTATGTGCTGCTCTCGAGGGACACGAAGGAGTGGTCAAGTTATTGCTCGAGCAGGAAAATATCGACCCCAATCGGCCAGATAAGTATGGTAATGGACCGCTTGGGTACGCTGCTATCAGGGGACACGAGGGAGTTGCGAAGATACTACTGGAGCGGCAAGATATCGACCCCAATCGGCCTCATTACGATGATCGAACACCACTCGTATGTGCTGCTCTCGAGGGACACGAAGGAGTGGTCAAGTTATTGCTTGAACGGCAAGATATCGACCCCAATCGGCCAAATAAGGGTGGCAATGGACCACTTGCGTGCGCTGCTATCAGAGGACACGAGGGAGTTGCGAAGATACTACTGGAGCGGCAAGATATCGATCCCAATCGGCCTCATTACGATGATCGAACACCACTCGGATGTGCTGCTCTCGAGGGACACGAAGGAGTGGTCAAGTTATTGCTCGAGCAGGAAAATATCGACCCCAATCGGCCAGATAAGTATGGTAATGGACCGCTTGGGTACGCTGCTATCAGGGGACACGAGGGAGTTGCGAAGATACTACTGGAGCGGCAAGATATCGACCCCAATCGGCCTCATTACGATGATCGAACACCACTCGGATGTGCTGCTCTCGAGGGACACGAAGGAGTGGTCAAGTTATTGCTCGAGCAGGAAAATATCGACCCCAATCGGCCAGATAAGTATGGTAATGGACCGCTTGGGTACGCTGCTATCAGGGGACACGAGGGAGTTGCGAAGATACTGCTGGAGCGGCAAGATATCGACCCCAATCGGCCTCATAACAATGACACAACACCACTTGCATGTGCTGCTCACGGGGGACACGAAGGAGTGGTCAAGTTATTGCTTGAACGGCAAGATATCGACCCCAATCGGCCAAATAAGGGTGGCAATGGACCACTTGCGTGCGCTGCTATCAGAGGACACGAGGGAGTGGTGAAGATACTACTGGAGCGGCAAGATATCGATCCCAATCGGCCTCATAACTATGATCGAACACCACTCGGATGTGCTGCTCTCGAGGGACACGAAGGAGTGGTCAAGTTATTGCTCGAGCAGGAAAATATCGACCCCAATCGGCCAGATAAGTATGGTAATGGACCGCTTGGGTACGCTGCTATCAGGGGACACGAGGGAGTTGCGAAGATACTACTGGAGCGGCAAGATATCGATCCCAATCGGCCTCTTGCAGGTGCCGCTGCCCATGGACACAAAGGAGTTGTCAGCCTATTGCAGGAACGCGCAGATATCGGCCCCGGTCGTCCAGACACGCCCAGTGGCACCCCCCTCTCTCATTCCGCTAGCGTGGGACTTCGCGCCGCACAGCTACTGCAAGCCCCAAATTCTGTCGAAACTCCAGATGCTCATGCCAGGAATAAAAGGGACGTGGCATGCGTGGAGGAGTCGCGTGTTTCCTCCCACAAAAAAGCAAAATTAATTGGGTAGTTAACACAAGTTGAAATAAGCTCAGCTGTGTGCGGGAGGAGCGGCAGTTATTTTTATGGCTTCAGCTTGAACGACTTCAATTATAATATAGAATCAACGAAATGAAAGGACCTAGGTCCATCGCCGAACATGCAGGTACCGTAATGTCAGTGGCCTCATCCTTTAGCACAAGTGACCTGTTTCCTGTCCTCAGCTCATAATTCATCATAAGTTCTGCGCCGGCGCGCATTCAAACCCGAAGTGTAAACAGATATCCAACTTATACAAGATAGCCAATGAATGGTTAGGACCCAACCTAAATCACCCCATTACCCAAAAGAATGAAACCTACTATAAAGCAATGAGATAGGGAAGCAAAATACAGGACAAATATTCTTTTGTGAGCAACAGAAGATCATGTATCCAATGGTGCTTGCTTTATTCCCCATCGAGTGAGAGATTGTGAAGTTGAAGGTTTGGATTAGCGTTGTTGAAAGAAGTGAGTGTAGGGAAGCCGATGTTGTATGGGCTTTGGGGTATGGGAAGAGACAACCATCTGGCCTGGTATGTCTTTACTACTGTGTTAGATTCATATTCTAGCTGATTATTGTATTATGCCCTCGGAATCTGGTAATAAGTTCGGAGACGTGAATTTAAGCAGGAACGAGGTTGAGGGAAAGCTAACTTAAAGAGTTGACATATTTGAGCTTAGATTCCTGCTGGGACCTCTCCACATCGAGGCAATCCTCAGATGCACCACTGTTGCCCGGCGGAGGAGAATGCCCAAAGCAATAAATGATGGGGCGGGTTAGGGGATGCATATGGTGCGACCTTCGAGCGCATAAAGTATCAGAACGAGGTAAAAGCAAAGCTTGCGATGGCCACTCACACATAAATCTGTCATTCGGAGAAGCCACTAGCTTCAGAGATAGGAGAAACCGATTTCGATCCCGAAAATTTTACTTCGACAGGCACATTGCCAGACAACCTCCAAGGCTCAATCGTAGTCGACACGGTGCCTTCGACGGTGCAGTTAATCCATTATACCGTCCAAGAGTACCTTTACAGCCGTCCTGGTCTCTTCAGCAAACCCCACTCGATTCTTGTAGAAACCTGCTTAACTAGTCTGAACTCATAACAAGTCAAGAACCTCACACTCCACCTTTTCCCAGGCCCTCAAAGCCTGCCATTCCTCATGTATTCTGTTAGATATTGGGGAAAGTATAGGAACAAAGATCTCTTAGATCATGCAAGGACCCTTGTTTTAGAGCTCTTGGACCAGTACGAAAACCACATATCTGCTGTACCACTTCTAGAGCAGGCACTCCATCCCAAATATATTGGAGCCATCGCTACTTCCCCGCTCTTCTCTAGACCATACTGCGCATCGTTCTTCGGGATTGCCGAACTTGTCACTATTGATAAATGCTGAAGGTCGTAAGGCCAGCCACTGTGACTGCGTAGGTAGAACACCACCTGCATGGGCGGCGAAAAATGGATCCGAGGGAGTGGTCATGGTGCTACTGGATTAGAGAGATGTCAACCCTAATCACCCCGATAAGAATGATCGAACAACACTCGGGAGAGCTACTCTTGCGGGACACACACAAGGAGCCATTAAATTGTTGGTGGAACGGGAAATTTGTTGACGTCAATTGCCCAGATAAGATTGATCTAACGCCACTCGAGTGCACTGCCGTTGAGGGACACGAGAGAGTGGTTAATTATTGTTGGAATGCGAAAACTTCGACCCTAATCATTCAGATGTGAATAATCGAACACCCCTCCTGTCTGCCTCTACCGAGGGGCATGAGGGACTGGTGAGGTTATTGCTGGAACGGGAAAATGGCGACCTTAACTTAATCCCCAAGATAAGAATTGTCTAACACCGCTCGAGAGTGCTGCTATCAAGGGACACGAAACAGTGGCCAAGTTGTTGCTAGAGCAACAGAATGTCGACCCAATTGCCTAGATGTGAATAGTAGAACACTCGGGAGCACTGCTATCTATGGACACGAAGGAGTGGCCTAGTTGCTACTAAAGCGGAAATATACTGACCACAACCACCCAGATATATACAATCGAACTCCTCTCGGGTGGGCTGCTACCAACGCACACGAAGAAGTGGTCAGCTTATAGTTGGAACGGGGAGTTGTCGACCCCGATCACCCAGACTAACACGGTAGCACATAACTCTCCTGTGCAGCCAGGAATGGGGGGTGTTGTCCTGGAGCTACTTCAAGCTTGGAATTGTGCTGAAACCTTAGATTCTCGTGCTAGGGGAGCAGGGAGTTGGAATATGTGGAAGAGTCGCTTGTATTTATTTATTTATTTATTTATTTATTTATCAATTAGAAAAAAAGCAAAGATAATTCTTTAGTTATTATGTTGGAACAAGCTCAGGTGTGTGCTAGAGAAACTGTAGTGTTTTAGTGGTTTCAACCCCAACAGCTTTAATCGCTCTGAAGAAACAAAAAGGAAAAATAGGCTAATATCCCAAGACACAGGGAATTTCATCGGCCCCACCCATTATGAGAAGAAGCCGACTTCCTGTTTTCGGCTCATAGAGCATTATCATTTCCACACCAGTGCAAGCCCCCAAGCCCCAATGGTATAAACATAGCCGACTTCTACAAAATAGCCCGCAAATAATTGAGACCCAGCCCACCATCTAAAGGAATGCGACCCAATATAAAGGGATGAGGTGGGGAGGCAACCAGTGAGATAAAAACCATGTTTGCGCAGAACGCAAGGTAATACATCCAAAGGTGCACTCTTTGTACCTATTTGAGTGAGATATCATGAGGCTGAATGTTTTGGTGGAGTTGTCGAAAGAAGAGCTCATTGTTCCAGGCGCTTCTGAGCAACCGGTACCGGTATTTGACAGAATGAAAACAGGAGTATTGAGTCATAATGTGAGTGGATAGATAGAAATGTCTTGTGTTCCTCTGGCTAAACTAGTGGTAATGATAGGAGGTATATGTGAAAAACATAACCAAGTCGCCCTGATCCTTCTATCGATCATCATTCATGTTCGCTTTCTTTGCATTTTTCCCGCCCTTCGAGTTGTAGAAACAAAAAAAACAAAAAACATTCGGTGTAATTTCTTAAACGCTTCAAAAAGACTTCCACTCTCCAGAGTCTGCCGGACCCTCGTTCTGCCTTCATACTTTCCTTTGACTGAAGGTATTCCTACACGTCCATGCCCGAAAACACTTTCCCGAACTTGCGAACTCGCTAAACTCGATGCAGCCCGGCAGGAAATCCCAATTTGTGAGTGACAAAAGCTTAACGCAATGATTACTCGCAAACACATGACGTTTATGAACACAACTGCTATTGCATACCACCAAAATCATGAGACTCCGGCCGATTTTTTGCCCGTATGCGTTTGCAAGTAGCGGCTCAGGGTTGAGGTGGAAGGAAAGCGAGGCTTGGCATGGCGACGTTGCAGAGCCGCATCCGAACTCTGATGAGCTGTGTCCACGCCCTAGATCGACCGTTGCCAAGGACTTGCTGCCGTCGACAAGGAGCCTTCCACCCTACACTTAACCCTCCTTACCACCCCTCACGAGCCCCTCCACGTTCCGCCTTCATCCCGAGCTTCATAGTACAGCTCACTCGACAGTCGCAAGAGCCTACTTAAATTTTCTGAATTCGCAGCAGGCCAAGAGCTCTCTCCTGACTGCTTCAACCGGTCCCGCCCACAATCTCCAACGCGCACCCTTTCTCAATCTCCAGCGCACCCCTTTTAACCCCCTACATACACGGTCTCTCAACGAAGTTTCCCTGCTTAACCGCCTATACCGCGCATCCATCTTTGAGATTGATGGGATTGTAGTGTGTTTGGTCGAGACGGAAACTGATGATATCGACCAGAGAAACGGCATGGGTGATACACCTCTCGCGTGGGCTGCGGGGAATGGACAAGAGGGAGTGGTGAAAATACTACTCGACCGGGACGATATCGACCCTGACAAGCCAGGTAGGGATGGCCGAACACCACTGTTGTTGGCTGCTCACAATGGGTATGAGGGAACTGTGAAAACGCTGCTCGGACGAGACGACGTCAACCCCAACAAACCCGATGAGCGTGGCGAAACACCTCTCCTGTGTGCTGCGGGGATTGGGCATGAGGGAGTTGTGAAAGCGCTACTCGGGCGAGGCGATATCAACCCCAACACACCTGATCGGCACGGCCAAACACCTCTCCTGCGAGCTACCCGCGGTAGGTCCGAGGGAGCTGTGAAAATGCTACTGGAACGAGACGACGTCGACCCCAACAAACCAGATGAGAACGGCGAAACTCCTCTCCTCTGGGCTATCCGGAACGGGCACGAAGGAGTTGTAGAAATGCTACTCGGACGAGACGACATCAACCCCAACACACCAGATAAGGACGGCAAAACACCTCTCCTATGGGCTGCTTGGAACCAGGAAGTGGGAATTGTGAAAATGCTACTCGGGCGAGATGATATTGACCCCTACGTGCTAGGTGAGGGCAGCCAAACACCACTGGTGTGGGCTGCTCGCAACGGGCATGAGGGAGTGGTGAAAATGCTACTCGAACGAGACGATGTCAACCCCAACAAACCAGATGAGAACGGCGAAACTCCTCTCTTATGGGCTATTCGGAATGAGCACGAGGGAGTTGTAGAAATGCTACTTGGACGAGATGATATCGACCCCTACCTGCCAGGTGGGGGCAGCCAAACGCCACTGTTATGGGCTGCTCGCAACGGGCATGAGGGAGTGGTGAAATTGCTACTCGGGCGAGACGACATCAACCCTAACACACCAGATAAGCATGGCGAAACTCCTCTCCTATGGGCTGTTTGGAAAAAAGAGCCGGAAGTTGTGAAAATGCTGCTCGGGCGAGATGACATCGACCCTGACATGCCGGGTGAAGACAGCCAAACACCACTGTTGTGGGCTGCCCGCAGCGGGAATGAGGGAGTGGTGAAAATGCTACTTGGACGGGACGATGTCAACCCCAACAAACTAGATGAGCACGGTCAAACACCACTCATGTGGGCTGCCTGGAATGGGCGTGAGGGGGTTGTCAGAGTACTACTCAGCCGGGATGACGTCGACCCCGACAAGCCGGATCACCAAGGCCGAACACCACTCATGTGTGCTGCCCGGAATGGGCATGAGGGGGTTGTCAAAGTACTACTCGGCCGGGGTGACGTCGATCCCGACAAGCCAGATAGCCAGGGCCGAACACCACTGATGTGCGCTGCTTGGAATGGGCGTGAGAGAGTGGTGAAAGTACTACTCGACCAGGATGACGTCGATCCTGACAAGCCCGATAGCCAGGGCCTAACGCCCCTGTGGTGCGCTGCCGAAAATGGCCACCTGAGAGTGATGGCTCTACTACAGTCGCATTCGCAAAATTCTCATACCCTCCCGAATACTATGAGCAAGTGGAAGCGCTTCACCAACCCCCTCCTTCGATTATTCGGTATGATAAATTGTGATAAGAGTTTACAATGTCCCTAGAAGCATATTCGAAAAACAGTTGTTAAAAGGGTTCTTCTTGTCCTTTTTTTTTGTAAATAGGTATATTTCTTGAGGTACAAAGAAGGGTACGAGAACTTTACGAACGCGGGCATACAACCTCCAAAATCTGCCACCCACAGTCCGACCTAAATAAACCTGGGGAGACATCGCCCTTCTTACAGCCTCCGAACACCGTTCGGATAGCCTGTGTGCCACCTGCGCAAGGACCACACCAGCTCCATAAACGTGCTTGTCGCCGCCGCCGCCTCCCTCCTCTCACCACCGCCTAGCCTTCCCCTATAGCTTAAAACACTGCCCTGTTGTAATTGCCGCCTTCCCTTCCCTCCCCGAGTCAACCTGCCATGGAAACACGGCTTAAAATTTCTTTCTCCTATGGGAGGGAATCATACCCAAAGGGAATGCACACACATGTCACCTACCCGTCGAACCCCCTATTCGGATTTCTTTTTTTTTTAATGGAGTCAGGCCAGCATTCGTCAACTTCTGTTTCAAATCTAGAATTCAGCATAAGTGGAGGGGTATCTCTACTGCACCGAAACAAGCCAGTGTGGCTTGAAATTTCCATCACATGCTTTTATTGATTTTTTTGATTCATCAATTTTTCTTCGATCTACTGCTTCCCCCTCCCTTCTCTCTGAAGTGCAAACACGATGGGTGTTTAGATTTAGAGGAAAGAAATATTCATGCATTGAGGAAACTGGATACGGGTGGTGATCCCTGGAACGACAAAGATGATTTCATTATGTTTCATACAAGTGTAATATATATTCCTGTCTTTACCGTTAGTCCGTCCAGAGAGTGATTGACATTAGAGAACGTATCCTGGAGTTGGCTGTCGGATTGAAGAAAGCATACCGGAATAGGCCTAGTACAGTCCTGCTCTGGAATTTCACGCCAAGCAGGCGATGGGCACCTAAGAAGATGCAGGAGGGTTTGGCCACCCAGCGGGTTTTTGGAGTTTATGTGGTAATCGTTCTTGATGGCCGAGACTAAAACGTGTGAACAGCTCCCCAGCCCCACTTCGAAGGTCATCCCCTCACAAACTCTAGAGTGGAAACTCTTGCTCTTGGTGCAGTCCATTTGACTCTCTTCCCCCCACTCAGGGCTGCGAACCACTAAATCCAACCAATTTTTAATGGAGGCATTTCCGAAACTCTAGACTTTTCGAAGAAAAAAAACGGAACTCTACAAGACCATGACAAGCAGCATTAGGTAATTTCCAACAAATAACTGGCTCTTGGAACCATATCCTGTATTCTATCTTAATTTGGCAAGAGTGATGAAAGGACGGCCGTGCTGCGGAATATCGACTTAGGAGCGAGTATGGATATTCCATCCCCCCTGAGTCTCCGTTTGCCCACTACAAGCTTTTTTTTCTTCTTAATTATGGCATTCCGTTCGTGTTCAGATTAGGCCTCACAGACCAATATGATCTCCCGAGACAAGAAATAAACTCTCACCGTGCCCAGGACAGTAGTGTTCGAATAATTTCGTACGCTAGCTCATTATAACTAGCTAATATAGCTGATATCGCAACTCATAGCCGTAAGATACGATACTGGAAAATGGTCTTTCAGACTAAAATATAATGCGGGGTAATAGTGCTTTTTACTGCAGGAGTTCATGTTGCGGATGGTGCTGGTAAATTACTGTAAGGGGCGCTACTAAAGAACCAAACAAGGCTCTTAGCAGCGATGCCGGGGGCTAATCGTATATTTAAAAACGTCAACCGGGCCTGCGGCTTGTTTAGGTAGGGCGTCCAACATACTCGTCAATGACTGCTCCCTTGGGCGGAGAAGTTAGAGTAAAAGCACGCAATGGCTACAATTTCTCCTCTACCCCAGGCCGCCAAGCGCAGTAGTCTTACGGCGCAAGGCAGTGCGGTATCACAGTTGGCTCCTGCCTTTACCGTAAACTACACCTCCCCAACAACGGGGAAGTTGGTCAGAACTAACCGTGCCAAGGTTGTGGCATAGCCACAACCCAAGCTTGCTCGTTCGCAAACTTGGGCACCTCGCTCCGCTAGGTGCCCTACAGCTCAACGCCAGATTTTTGATCACCCCCGAAAAACACCCCCCCCCCCTCTCCACGCAACTCTTTCACAATGAGTGAGCAGTATGCCGAGATTGAAGCCAGGATTGAGCTTGCCTGTGAGAAGCTTTTGGAAAGTGAGAAGCCAAATGTTGCGGCTGCTGCCTGTGAGTTTGAGGTTCCCGAGACCCGTCTTCGAGGGAGATGGAATGGCCGTCAAGCACGAAATGAACGACTTCCTGCAAACAGAAAGCTTGCGCCAGAGGAAGAACTTGCTGTTGGGCTCTATCTTCGGCGCCTTGATGAGATTGGAACCTCTGCCCACATTTCCATGATCATCAATTGTGCAAATAGTATCCTGCGCCGAAATCACCCAAGTATCGATCCTAGCTCTCCACCACCCAAACTTAGTTCAGCTTGGACAAGTCGCTTTCTTGAGCGACATCCTGAGTTTCATGTGAGAAAACAGAAGACTTTAGAGCATGAGAGAAAGAATGCGCACAATCCTGCAGACATATTGGATTGGTTTCTCCGCTTCAAGCATGTGATGGATACCAAAGGTATTCAGACTGAAGACGTCTATAATTTCGATAAGACAGGCTTCCATATTGGCATCGGCAAAGATCAATGGATTGTCACCCTTTACCCCGATCGGCAATCCTATTTGGCAAGTTCTACGAGCCATGAGCTTGTCACCTCTTGTGAAGCAATTAGCGGTGACGGTTTTGTCCTTCCCCCGATGGTGATACTGCCGGGCGTGATGCATATGGAGGATTGGGCTACGAAGACCAATATCGAAGATGATGTTTTGATGTCCATATCTGAAACAGGCTATTCAAACAATGAGCTTTATTTGGACTGGCTGTATCACTTTGAGCGATTTTCTGCGCGGCATCAGGTAGGGACATATCGGCTTCTCCTACTTGATGGGCATGGCTGTCACTGTATGAGAGATTTTATTACTTTTTGTGACGAGAAGGCAATTATTCCCTTTTGCCTCCCACCGCACAGTATACATCTACTTCAACCACTTGACGTAGTTGTGTTTCAGCCCTTAAAGCACTATTATGCAGTGGCGATTGATAGAGCGACCCGTACTGGGTATTCCGACTTCAATAAGGTAGAATTCCTTATGGCTCTGAATTCTATTCGAGCACAAGCCTTCTAGGACAGCACTATTATCTCCGCCTTTCGGAAAACCGGTCTCATACCCTATAATCCTGATATCATTTTATCTCGCCTTCAGGAGTATAGAACCAATACCGCTTCCAATACCACTTACAACACCCAACCCACGACTCCTCCGCCAACCCTCCCTCCGGCACCATCTACGCCCTATACAGTTCAGTCCTTGACATGGCAGGCACGATACCTAGAGGCGGCCGATCCGGTATCTCCCTCCTTTAAGATCAATTTAGGGCGCTACATCAAGGGTAGCCTTATACAGGCACAGACTGGAGCGCAGACTTCTGAAGAGCTAGGAAATACCCAAGCAGCCCAACTAGCACGAGCCACTCGCCAAAACCACTCACGATGCTCACTTCAGAAAGGAGGTGTCCTTTATACCCATCAAGCTCGAGCGATGGTACGCAAAAGGCAGGAAGAGGATGTGCAGAAGAAGTTGGAGCAGGCGGAGAGACAGCTTGAACAGGCAAAACAAAAAACCTATTTGTAACCGAAAAAAAATTGGAAACTAATCTTTCAGGAGCTTAAAAGGTCTACTAGGAACAGAAGAGCAAAGGAGAAAGAAAGAAGCAAGCGTGGTGGAAATACTGTATTTTAAGTTCTATAGATTGGTAAAATCTGGCGTTGAGCCGAATCTGGCGTTGAGCTGTAGGGCACCTAGCGGAGCGAGGTGCCCAAGTTTGCGAACGAGCAAGCTTGGGTTGTGGCTATGCCACAACCTTGGCACGGTTACGATTAGAATCCAGGATAATTAAATTTTAAGATCTGGAATTTGCCACTCAACTAACCGAGACTGCTGAGTAAATCTCTCTTAGCGTTCCGTACCCTAAAACATAAACAAAACTACACTATTATCATACCTCGATTAGTATGGCAGGTGTAAAGAAAAAAGAACAAAATCCTCAACTCTGGTCCGATCCAGTGTGTTCATAAACACCGCAAAATTGGCCTCTATTATTCCCAAGCAGTTACCGTTATCACTACCATTTCCTTTCCTGCTAAATAATGCCGTCACAGATGGTCGCTCGTCTGAGTTTAGCCTTTGGATGGTAATTTACATAGCATACGATACGATTAAATATGGTATAGCATGGTGACTTGCCGAGAACTAACTAGGAGATATTAGCTTGGTCAATATAAAAAAAAGCCTTTTATCTCAATGAAGATTAAAGTGGGGGGTCACATGGCCCCCAAGAGTGGAAAAGAAACCAGGCTAGAAGGGCACCGGGGGAATAGCGCAAGGCTGTGAAGGCTAGAAGGACATTGGTGAATGAGGGCCCCAACTTTCCAATATTCAGGACGAAATCAGGGAGAATCTTTTTAGAAGAGTGACGACTAGACTCACCACTCCCAGGAGAGGTGATATCAGCAGATATCTCCATACTAAGGTGAATGAAGACACAGCTCCAGATGTGATGTACCGGAGTGGTCCTGAGGTAGAGAAGCTAAAGGAAATTCCCAATGATATTTCTGAAATGTGGCTAGAAGCAATAGCACTCGGGAAGAGACCTCAAAGATATCCGCTGACGGTTACATAACATTATCTAGATTCCTACTGGTCTCGCTAAACTGGATGCAACCCTGCAGGGAACCACAATTTGTGAGTGACAAAAGCTTAATTCAATGACCGAGGCTCAGGGTTGGTGCAACGCTAGGTCGGACAAAGGGAGAAGCTGAGAGGAAAGCGAGGCTTGGCATGGCAACCTTGCAGAGCCGCACTTGAACTCGGATGAGCTGTGCCACGCCCTAGCACTCGAGATGGGGCTTCCACCGTGCGGTTAAGTTAACCCCACTTCGCCATTCGCAAGCACCCCCGCTCTCATCCGGAACTCTTTAGAACAGCCTACTCGATAATTCTTGAAACTAGCTTAAGTTGTCTGGTCTTCTGACCACCCCCGCCCCTCCCCGCTCCCAGCCCCCAACGTGGACTCTTTTTCGATCTCCAGCGCGCTCCCCCTCTCAACCTCCAAGACACGCAGTTTCTCCAATATTCTGCTCTGTATTGGGGAATCCACGCAAATAGGGATCTTTCAGATTACACGCTGAAGTTGTTTGACAGCTACAATATCCCGTATCAACAAAAATCTTCTCGAAAGCACAGAAACCGAGTATCCATTTCGATAAACTTCCCCTGTTCAATAGTCTACACCGCGCATCCATCTTTGCGATTGATGAGATTGTAGCGGGTTCGGCGCAAGTGGAAGTTCGTGGTACTATATCGAGCGAAAAGACAGCATGGGTAATACGCCTCTCGCATGGGCTGCTGAGAGTGGGCACGAGGGAGTGGTGAGAGAACTACTCGGGCGGGACGATATCGACCCCGACAAGCCAGGGGAAGACGATCAAACGCCACTATGTCTGGCTGCTTGTAACGGGCACGAGGGAGTGGTAAAAATACTGCTCGGACGGGACGACGTTAGCCCTGACAAGCCAGGTGAGGGCGGCCAAACGCCACTGTTGCAAGCGACCTATAATAGACACGAGGGAGTGGTGAAATTACTACTCACCCGCGACAACATCGACCCCGACAAGCCAGATGGGGACGGCCGAACGCCACTCTTGCAGTCTGCCTGCGGTGGGCACGAGGGAATTGTGAAAATGCTACTCCAACGAGACGACGTCAGCCCTGACAAGCCAAATAGGTACGGTGAAACGCCACTCCTCCGGGCTGCCTACAATGGGCACGAGGGAATTGTGAAAATGCTACTCCAACGAGACGACGTCAGCCCTGACGAGCCAGATGAGTGTGGTCGAACACCACTCTGGTACGCTGCTTGCCATTGGCGCGAGGGAATTGTGAAAATACTACTCGAACGGGACGAGGTCGACCCTGACAAACCAGATAGGGACGGCCAAACGCCACTCTTCCCGGCTGCCTACAATGGACACGAGGGAATTGTGAAAATGCTACTCCAACGAGACGACGTCAGCCCTGACGAGCCAGATAAGCGCGGTCAAACGCCACTCTGGTGGGCTGCTTACCGTGGGCACGAGGGAATTGTGAAAATATTACTCGAACGGGACGACGTCAACCCCGACAAACTAGATAAGGGCGGCCACACGCCACTCTCCCAGGCTGCCTACAATGGGCACGAGGGAATTGTGAAAATGCTACTCCAACGAGACGACGTCAGCCCTGACGGGCCAGATGAGTGCGGTCAAACGCCGCTCTCGTGGGCTGCTTACCGTGGGCACGAGGGAATTGTGAAAATGCTACTCGAGCGGGACGACGTCAATCCCGACAAACCATATAAGGACGGCCACACCCCACTCTCCCAGGCTTCCTGCTATGGGTACGAAGGAATTGTTAAAATGCTACTCCAACGAGACAACATCAGCCCCGACGAGCCAGATGAGTGCGGTAAAACACCACTCTAGTGGGCTGCTTGCCGTGGGTACGAGGGAATTGTGGAAATACTACTCGAACGGGACGACGTCAACCCCGACAAACCAGACAGCCCGGGCCGAGTACCCCTATGGTGGGCTGCTAAAAATGGCCACGCGAGGGTGATAGCTCTACTACAGCGTTCAACATCCGCCCACCACGCGTCCTAAGCCCGAGGGGGTACCGCCCTCCTTACCTTCTTCGAATACCATACTAATAACCTGGGTATCACTTTCGCAAGGATCACAACAGCTTGCCGCTGCCACTGCCTCCCTCCTCTCACTCCCGCTTAGTCTTCTCCTACAACTTAAAAATGTCACCCTGGCCTGATTGCCATCTTAACTTTCCTCTCAGAGTCAGCCTGCCACAGAAGTGCTGCTCGAATTTTCTTTTTCTGTGGAACGAAATCATACGCAATGGGAATGCATCTATCTCATACCCGTCCAGCCCCCTACCCTGATTTTTTATCGAGCCAGTTAGGATTTGTGAGCTCCTGCTTCAAATCTAGAATTTGGCGTGGGTGGAGGGTATCTCTACTGCATTTGAAATAAGCTAATGTGGCTTGATTGCTGTTCATGTTTTTTTTCTACAAAATATTGTTTCCCCTTCCTCCATTCTGAAGTTTAGACGCGACGGATGTTTAGCTGCAAAAGAAAAATATAGATACGTGCTGTACCTTCGTACAGTGCAAGTATTTCTGACACCCTTGAAAAGCGGTGTAATAGCTGGTTAACTAAGTTCGGTATGGTGGCTGGTTTTCACTATGGATATGGTTTAATGCTTCTCTGGGATGTCCTCCGGACCTAAGCATCAAAGTGAAGTTGCAGGGCTATCCGTATCTTTTTTTAGTCCCACCCGCCAAGGACGATTGCCGTATAAACTCAACAAATCTGCTGCATAGCCAAACCCTTCTACGCCGCCTTAGATACCAACACTGCGGTGATTCCGGAAAGCAGTACCCGGCCTATGGTAGTATACCCGGATACGTTACGGGAGCCGCTTTTATGAGCAGGGTTCAACAACTGTGGTCGAATTCTCTGCTTGTTTGAGTCACAACTGCGTGGCTCAAATGCTTGATATCCCTATCTACATGTAGGGACTAGACGAATAATATTGCACACAATCAATACGATACCGAATTGTAAAGGGTGTGGATAGCTCGCAGGTTAGTTCTCTGATGTCCATCACTTTCTGAATTAATGGCACTTACAGGAGGGGTATGCATGGGGCATAATGGGGTCATCCTTGGCCTTCCATCTGTCACCACGGATATCTACTCGCAATGTCGAAGCGCTTTTAGAAAAGATTACTATTGCATACCGCCAAAATTTGGCACTTTTTCTTGAATTTGAGTGGTATGTAATAGTAGTCTTTTCTAAAAACCCTTCGATACTGCGAGTACCTTCCTCCATGCATGCTTTCATTCCATTACTTACTTCCGTGATAATAAAAGAAAAAATATTCCCACAATGATCCTCTTACAAAAGAACTCTAGAGTAAATACTCTCGTTCTTGATGCAGTCCATTTGACTCTGCCACATTTAGTGCTGTTGGTTACTGCATCCGACGGATTCAACAATGGAGGCATTGCGGAAACCCTAGACTTCGAGAAAACAACAAAAGTCAAGCCAGACCATGCTGGGCAGCACTAAGTCATTTCCAATAAATTACGAGTTTTTCACCGAGGATATCCTGCACACCATCTTAATTTAATAAGAGTGATCCAAAGAGCCACGGCGCTACGCAATACCGACTTACGGGCCAACAGTGCTCGAATATTACTGTACGTTACCTCATTGAAACTAGTTAATACAGTGCCGCAGCTCACGGTTATAAGGTACTATACCAGAAAAGGATATCTCGAACTATGAAACCTGAAGCTGATGTCGGGGAATAGTGTCTTTTACTATGGGGGCTCGTGTTGCAGAAGGCGTTGGTAAATTATGTTTTACATTATGAAGATGTTAGACGCCGACGCGCAGATTACACGAGGGTTCGACAAAACACTTAAGCATGTGGCTCTGGCAGCATAATATTATGAGAATTATGTATCATACAGGGCGTGTCATCGAGGGGCCAAGTTAAGTTTGCGAAGCCCCTATGAACGATGCCAGGGCTAATCGTATATTTAAAGACTTGATAATATTATGATAAGCCGGGTTTTCCTCCCAATTCTTTAGGGCATATGTAACCCCTCTTACGTCTTCATTGAGATCAAAGGTATTTCTTAGTCTTGACTAGGCTAACCCCTCCTAGTTGGTTCACAGCAATATGTAAAATTACCGTTTGAGTACTAATCCTATACGAGTGAGGATCTGTGACGGCATTACAAAACAAGGAACTGGTGATAAGCTACAAGTTTTGGAGATAATAGCGGCCAATTATTATAGTTCTTATGAACGGACTAGAGCAGAATTGAGGTTTTTTCTTTCTTTTTTTCTTTACACTCGCTGCGCTTACCGGAGAGCTTTGTTTGCCTTTTGAGGCACAGAATGTTAAGAGTATCACAGGAGAACCACTTTGCGGTCTCGATTAGTTGAGTGGCAAATCTTAGATCTTGAATCATCCTAGGTTCTGATTGGAGACTACTCGGTAGTATATTCAATAACCCTTTCAACTGCGCCTGAGGTCGGCCGATTAACAGTGTTTAGTTTTGACGAAACTTCTCTATTATGGGAAAGATGGGGTAGTTTTAGGTAAACGCAGGAACAGGCTGCTATACCGCACTGCGTTGTGCTGTACGGCTACTGTACTTGGCGGCCTCGGTAGATTTCAAAAGTAGGGTCCTTATATCCAAGGAGCCAGCACAAGGCAACAAGAGCACTCAGGGTGTATTGGAATCATGAAGAACTCTACTGTCCTGCTTAAAGTCAGGCGGTATGTGGGCTTTTCTGTGGATTTATTCACAAGCCTTGATGTGCTTGTATATATACCAAGCTAGCTGGTTCTGCCGGAGGTGCTCTGGGGTGCTCGGCCATCGGGGCGCAATATCTGTGCTGTGCCATAGGATAGAACTTAGAGAAGGGTGGTATCTGCTACCGATACAGCAGCCGCAAGGAGGGTGGTGTAAAAGCAAATTCGGGGGGGGGTTGATTGGGCGGCGCTGAGGCCCTACGCAGTCCCATAAAACACTTCACTTTTCTCCAGCTCCCAGAAATTCCAGTAGTGGACAAACTCCAGACTTCCATCGGTCAGGAGGCAGATATCCTGCAGGAAATTCCAAGAGATATTTCTAGAATGTAGTGGAAGCAATCGCACTCCAGAAGATACCACAAGCTATCCGCTAACAGATCCATATCCAGATCCCTACTAGTCTCACTGATTATTGAGGTGATCCGACAAGAAACCACAATCCATCACGGGCGAGAAAACCCCAACGTAATAGCCGATGAATTAGGGTTGGGGGATGCTTATAGCGCAAAGTTGAGTCGGATAAAGGAACAAGGTGGGAGAAAAGTGAGGCTTATCATAGCCCCTTTGATGTGAATCTCTCACTTGGAGTGGCCCTTGAAGTGGCCCTAGTAGTCAAGATATCTCTTAACTTCAATGCCGACAATATCCCTTAAACAGGGACGTCCCGACCAGCCCTCTCCTGTGATACCTGAGGCACACGGTTTCTCGAATATCTTTCTCTGCATTAGGAAATACATACAAAAAGGGAGCTTTCGGATTGCGCAAAATTGCTTGCGCTAAAGTTCTTTGACGACCACACTCACCAAAATTCTCTAAACAGCGCAGAAATTGCGCTCACCGTACTGTATAAATTTCCATAGGCTTTCCCTGTTCTATGGCCTACACTGCACATCCATCTCTGTAATTGATGAGATTGTAGATGGTTTGGCAGAGGTGATAGCAAGGAAAAGGGCTGCACAGGTAATGCAGCTCTCGCCTGCCAGTCGGCTTCTTGGAATGGGTACGGGGGAGGCCCGGGAGTGAAACTACTACTCGAACGGCAGGGTATCAACCCGATACACCAGATGACGGCGGCCGAACACAGTCGAGTGGGCTGCTGAAAATGGCAACACGGGAGTGGTAGTTCTACAACCGCCTTTAACATCCGCCACCTACAGCACGGCCTAAACCCGAGGGCGCATCCTCCACTTTACCGCCTCCGAATACCTTACTGACAACCCATGTTGAAGAACACCGCAAATGTGTTTATCGCCGCCATTACCTCCCCTCACTCCTACCCAAACTTCTCACGCAGCACAAAACACTGCCTTGTAGTAATTACCATCCTCCTAGACTAAACCTGACGGAGAAACATATCAACTTTTTTTTTTTTTGGTGGAAGGAAGCCGTAGCCAATTGCGATGCACGTAGCTATCATATACTTATTCTGCCCTCTATCTGTATCTTCCCCTAGGAGTCAAATTGGAGTTCGCAAGCTCCAGTTTAAAATCTACTCATACTTGAGTACTCAGGCAGAATAGTGCGGGTGGATGGTACTCCTACTGTACTGAGGCAAGCCAGCGTGGTTTCCATCGTAGCTACTCATACTCTCTCGTTTTGATTGTGGTCATTTACTTTTTCAAAGGGTTATTTCCCCTCTCCTCTCCGAAGTGTACTCGTACACGTACTAGGGGGTGCATGAAAGAGATTAATATTTTGTGGCGCAGTGTAGACTAAAGTCACGGGACTGGTTAGGTGTTAGACTATCTGACCTGTCCTGTCACTTTGTGCTACACTGCGCCACAAAATATTAATCACTTTCATGCACCCCCAAGTACTCGAGTACAGTACCGTACTCGGCGATTTTTAAAGTATCCGGAATCTTGGCACTGATTTGTATGAGTCTTGGCGCCAAGCCGTCCGAATATTAAAAAGATCGCCAAGTACACTTCCGAAGGGAGGAAAGAGGAAACGATTAGACTACCGGTATTACTTTTTCAAAAAGGAAACGGTCAAAAAAAAAAGAAAAATGTATCATGGCTATGATGGAAATTTCAAACTACACTGGCTTATCTCAATACAATAGAAGTACTTGTACAGTACGGTAGCCACGCCAAACCCTGCTCGCGTGCTCGAGTAGATTATGAACCAGAGCTAGCGAAGCCCGACTTGACTCTCTGGGGAAAATCGGATAGAGGGTAGAACGGGTATGCCTACGGTTTCCTTCCGCCAAATGAAATACTGGTGTAAGGAATTAAATTTAAACCTTATTTCTACGCTACGCTTGGTCTAGGAGGAGTGGTAAGATAGCACTTACTTACCGTACCTCGAGGCAATGTTTTAAGCCGTGGGAGAGGGATTTGCGAGTTGCTGCGGCTATGGCGGAAACAACACATACCAGTAAGTTATCAGTTGTTAGGTATCATACGGTATTAGGCCAGCTGTAGGTACGGATGGCTATCCTCATGCGCGTTGGGGTTGTGTAGTAGTAACAAGGCATGGCAGTCATGCAGACTACTTCTCTCTTACAATACAAGTGCCACCGAAAAAGTGAGTGCACATCCTCTTTCCTTCCTACAACCCCAGCGATTGAAATCTCACCTCCTTGTGACGTGTCATATCTTTCCAGTGGGCGAATCAGGGTCCTTGATTCTTATCTCACGATGGCTTCAAGTCTTCTTCTTCATTACGATGATTTAGAAATCCATCTCTTAAAGGCAAGTGATGAATGCTTTTATCTGATATTAATCGTTCTCCATTTAGGGGTGTTCGTTTACGAACGTTTCGCGACTTTATTGTCACCTTCGGGTTCGGTTACGGGGCCTATTTTACTTTGGTAATCCTGGCGGGCGTGTAGGACGCGGGTGAGGGGGTGGCTGAAGCTGCGAGGCTGAGGTCGAGGCGTCGTGGATGTGGCGCATGGTATGTGGCGATGGAGATTTGTGGCTTGGTTTGGGTTGTGGCGTGTGGATGTGGCTTGGCTAGATTGCACCCGAGGGGGGCGTGCCCGTACGCTAAAAGAGTTGGATGATGGAGTTGATTTTGGTTGTGGATTGAGGGTGGAGGGGTGGATATTGGCGGTCTGGGATGGGAGAGGACACCGATTGCAAGTGTTCTACCTCATGGCTTAGATGCGCTAGGGATTTGGTTTTTTGAAGGTTCGCGGCTAGTTGCCGGGGGTGTGTGGACGAACCCTGTTCTCATGGGTGTTTCCGGGGGACCAGACGGCTGACGCTAAAGTTCGGTAGGGGGAGGAGGCTGCTCGCTGAGACCGTGGACTGAGTGATGGATTGGGTTTGGAGTTAGGTGAAAGTTGATGTTTGGTTTTGGATGGTGGAGAATATTTATTTCGTTGGCGGTTTGTTTGAGCTGTTACGATGGGAGCACCCATACCGGGGAGGTCTGTATAACTGCACCGCTAGAATAGTAGGGGGCTGGATCCGGGTGTTGGTTAGGCTTTTATTTATGTGGCTCGGATGAAGTGTTTGGAGTAATACCGTAGACATCCATAATAGGGATACGGAAAACGGTTTAGTTTTGTAGTTAGTCGACTCATTAGACTAGTTACGAATAAAAAGTTTAAAAATAAAAAAAAAAAAAAAAAAAAAAAATGTGAGTGCACATCCACCGTGTCTCTTACAACCCCAGCGATTGAAATTTCAACTCTGAGTGACTCGTCACATTCTGGGTTTTGACCAACCAGGATCCTTGGGAACTATCTCACGATTACCTCCTGACAAGTCTTTATTCTTTCAGGAGTAATCCTCTAAGTCTTTATCGTTTTTAAGAGATATTTTATCTCTTTCATCTACTATTTTAAGTCCCTCATCTTCCCATAGTACTATTTTATTAGGAACAGATGACTAAGCAAGGTTCTACAAGTTTTCCAGCTACTAAGGTAGCTAGAACGGGTTTGGTAATAGGAGAGTTGGTTGAGAAGATGATGTTGATGGAAAAGGAGATTGGTCGTCTTAGGCATCATGTTTCGGTGCTTTCCAAGAGGAATTATCAGCTGGTGTTGGAGGCGAGGCAAAAGGAGGGAAATGGAGGAAAAGAGGAGGTGGCTGAGGATGATGCGCCACAATCGCCTGTGGAGCAGCGGCAAGAGGTGGCTGTGTTGAAGCGGGTGGCGGTGGTGGCTAATTCTGTCGAGGCCGAGAGTGTGGCGAGTGAGGCTAAGCCGGTAGGTGTGACGGTGGTGTGCTTGCCGTTGATGGTAAAGGAGGAAGGGAGTAAGAGAAGAAGAATAGAGGTGGAGGAGGATGAGGATAGGGTGATAGAGGTTGATGGAAGGGATATTATCGTTGCGCGGTCTGGTCCCGCCAGTGAGGGTGGGCGATTAGCTGTTTAGGATATTGGAGAAAGGCCTCCATTGGGGCCGAGGAGGGAAAGAGGAGGATTTAGGGGTTATGGGGGCCCAAGTTACGAGGGCAGGGGTGGATACAGGGGCCATAGATGGGGGGTATCACTCATTGCAAGTGGTACAACTCATGGCTACGGTGCCTATTATGGTGGTTTTGGAGGAAGAGGAAAAGGTTACGAGGAGTACCAGGTACAAGGAGGATAGAGTGCCAATGACGATACTGGGAGAAGGAACAACAATAGTCCCGTCGCTTATTAAGAAGGACTCGAGGTTAATCAGGCTGCATTTGTTACCGTACCAAAGGAGGCGCCCCAGGGAAGACTGAAAAATAAGGACCTGGGATTTCGATGCCATGTAATTGCCTTAGGGCTTGAACTTTGTGGAGGCCAAGAGTTATGTTTTTTCCTTGCGATGAATATTTTTGTTGGATTTGAGTTTTTTAATTATTTAGAGTTTGAGGGCTGGACCAGGTGATGCTATCCGGGGATATGTTAGTTAGGATAGTATGGGGTCTCTCCGAGGCTAGGTTCCGGCTATTGGCTTTGGAGGGGCATACCGGCTGAGTATGTCTCTAAGGAATGAGAAACCAGGCAGAGTTGTTTTATGTTTTCCCGGAGGTGAGGCACAATTTATATAGGCAGACAGTCATCCCAAGACTACAGAAAGCCGATAGAGTCAGAATGTTTGTAGTAGTTATTCAGAATTAGCTAGACAAATATAAGACCGAAAAGTTTAAAAATAAAAAATAAAAATGTGAGTGCACACAAGCCTTAGCGCTCCCCAAAAAACACTGTTACTATTATGAAAATGAAACTCTACATAAAAACCAATAGACTACTCTGGCCCAAAGTAAGAGATAATAAATAAACAAATATAAAGAAGAAATCACCACCCAGAATGACCCCCATGATGACGAATTACCTTAAGCACCCAGATTGGCATGGACTCTATGAACCTATTTATCTTCTCTTGCTCAATTTCATCCCATTCTTCCTGTGCTGCGCGCACTAGCCCAGCAATGCCTCTAGGTCGTCGCTAAGGTGTTCGGAATCAGATTTTCAACCACTGTTTGAGAGTTCTCCAAACATTCTCAATGGGGTTCAGATCCGGGCTATATCCGGGCCAGTCTGAGCATACAATGTCATTATTCAACTTAAACTGACCACTATATGCCAAAATGTGAATCTTAGAACTATCCTCAACTAGTGAGAACCCTTCAGCAGACCCTCCTGCCTTCTCCCACAAAGGTAGAAACCCCAGTCTCAACACCTCCTCGCAGTATTGCTCTGAATCCATCCCACCCCGGTCATTTGACCGTCGATACTCTTCAGGCGGTCTCTGACGAATATGAATAAGCTGGCTCCGCCGGCCATAGCTTATAGCACTCCAGAACATCGTAGATACTCTTTCCCCTTTAAAGGTTGCCCGCAGATAACGATCTTGGAGCTCAGTTCCTGGCTTCCGCCAAACCCTCTCATAACCCCCACCGACCCCAATCTCAACCTTTGCCTCATCAGAGTAGAACTTCTGGCGCCAGTCCTCCACTGTCCAGTGCCGTCTATGCCGACACCATATCAACCTCTTCCGCTTGCTTCTTGCATTTAAAAAGGGTTTGCGGCGGGGAATTCGCAGGTGGAAGTCCAATTTGCGAAGTGCCTTTTGAACTGTTTGCGGGTGACAATTCAGGTGGGACTCATTCGTGATTTCAGCTAATGATGCTCGAGGGTTATTCTCAACAGTCCTATTCAGCCTTCTGAGCTCACGGGGGCCAATTTTTTGGGGTCTTCCTGAACGGGTACTATTTTTCACTGTTCTCATCGCTTTCCATTTACGAACGATTTTGCCCACTGCTGACACTGAGATCATCATACGGTCGGCAATTGCACGATATGAATACCCCTCCGCCTGGAGCTGAATGACCTCGATACGCTCTAATTTTGTGCTCTCTCGCCGGGTTCCATCATCATTTCGTGGCATTTTGTCAGTATATGCGGGGTTGCTATGGTGGGGTTGTTGTTGCGTTGGAACCGAGCGTGTGCACTCACTTTTTCGGTGGCACTTGTAATACCATCGCCTGGTCGTAGCTAGGAAATACATCAAGTCATTCTTCCACCGCAACTGGTCCCAACACCAGTAAAGTATTCGGAGGGAATAAGGAGTAGGATGCACCCCCGATCTTAGGCTGTGCTGTGGGTAGCAGATGTTGGGGCTGTCCTAGAGTTACCGCTCCCGCATAGCCGTTTTCAGCACCCCATTAGAGTGCTGTTCGGCCGTCGTCATCTAGTGTCAGGTTGACGACCTGTTGTTCGAGTACTGGTAGTAATTTTATCCCTGAGTTTCCCTCATGCCCATTCCAAGAAGCCCACGCACTACCTGCGCAGCCCTTTTCCTTGCTATCACCTTTGCTAAACCAATTATAATCTCATCAATTAAAGAGGTGGATGTGCAGTGTAGGTCATTGAATAGGGAAAGCTTATGGAAATTCATACGGTGAATGCGCAATTTCTGTGCTGTTCAGAGAATTTTGGTAAATATGTGGTTCTTGAAGTCCTTAATAACTTTACCGCAAGCAATTTTGGGCAATCCGAATACTCCATTTTGTGTCATTTCCCAATACGAAGAAGGACATTCGAGAAACCTTGTGTACCGGAAATCAAAGGAGAGAGCTGGTCGGGACTGCCTTGACCTGCGGCGAATTCAGATACCTTACTTAGGTTTCTGCTATTATTTAGGGAGCTATACCAAGCAGCTCGGCATCAGCCCGGAGGTGGGTAAAATGAATTAGACTGATAGTGGAAGCCTCCTTATCGACCAAATAAGCCCTTGGCAACGCCCAGCAATATCTCTATTAAAGGTACATTATTAGTATTGAAGTTTGGCGACCCTCCCTTGACTGGTAGGTCGTGGCACACGTTATCAGACTTTCAGACCCATCCCAAGTATGAGATTCATATCAAAGTGGCCATGCCGAGCCTCGACTTCCTCCCACTTTATCCATTTATCCTCCCAAGCATTGCTTTATAAGCATCCCTCAGCCTGATCCATGGCAATTGCATGGAGCCTTCATCACCTATGAGCGATTGTAGTTTCATGCAGGATCGTACAGATATTGAGCGAGACTAGTAGGATTCCGGATATGTATCTGTTAGCTGTAACTTGAGGCATCTTCTGGGTTGCTGTTGCTTCTACGCACATTCCGGAAATCTCATGGAGAATCTTCCTTTGTTGATGTCTTCTTCCGGACTGCTGCCTATCGCATCTGGAGTAGTGTTCTCATCCAACCTAGTATCAAGATATTTTATGATATCACTTCTCCTGGAAGTCATACCCATAGTTGCTACTCTTCCTGAGAAACGTTTCCCAATTTCGTCCTGAATGTGTACTCTTCCAGTCACGAATATTCGGGTGCCAGGACCCTTTTCCAGGATTTTTTTTTTTTGCGAGTTGAGAAGCATAACTAGATATTCTGCTCCATATTAATCTAGAGCTTCAATGCATATAGATGCACCATTTCTGAAAGGGATACACTACGGCATCCTCGCAATATCAGAAAGCCGCGGTTCGCATCGACCAATGAGGATTCTCTGGTCTTTATAGGCTGGCACTATTTCCCCCGGTACCTCTCCAAGTGAGCCCACAACCTGCCTGAGTAGGACGCCCCACATACTTGTCGATGACTGCTCCCTTTGGGATGAGAAGTCAGAGTAAAACATGTAACGGCCACATTTTCTCTTCTGGCCTGACCACACAAGCTATAAATCACTAACGAGCCAACATCATGGCTTATCAGCACTCGCTCTCTTCCTTCCATCCCCCGAGGTTCGTCCCCATTACAAAATATAAGTCTTGCCCTCTCCCAGGTCTCCACAGCGAAATAAATTTGAGTCTCGTACTCACCTCCGTTACCCGTGCACAAGCTTATAAACTCCTCTGTTTTTAAGAGCAATTCCCCTACATTTTCGACTCAGCTGTCTTAGACAGCCTGGTGCTATATCTTGGGCTCTAGCGGTGGTAACCTTGTCAAGATTTGAGACCGGCAATCGGCGGTGGTGCAGTTGTTTCGCACTTTGATGGCAGTGTTCAAAGAGTTGGTACTATTACTGAAAGTGGAGACATTTTCGGCTTTTCCCTGCTTAGGATGTCATAGAGGATGGGTGATAAATCCAGTTCGCTGCTAGAAGTTTTAGGGAGCTCAGAAAAGTGAAGAGTTTTATTGGACCTCGTGGAGACTCAGTGCAGCCCAATCAATTTCCCCCGAATTTGGACTTACAACGCCCACTTTGCGGCTGCTTTATTGGTAGCAGATGCCACCCTTCTTTAAGTTCTATCCTGTGGCATAGCACAAATATTGCACCTCGATGGTCGAACACCCTAGAGCCCTGCGATGGAATTAGCTAGCTTGTTATATATATAAGCACATCAAGACTTATGAATAGATCCACTGGAAAGGTAACATACCCTTGACTTAAAGGAGCACAGAATAGCTGTTTGTGATGTCGATACACTTTGAAAACCCTTCAAGTTCTTACAACCTACTGCCCGGTTCTGTGGAAATATAAGACCCTGCTTTTGTTATCTGCCGGGAGGGCCAAGTACTGTAGCCACACACCGCAACGCAGTGCGGTACTATAACCTGTTCCTGCGTTTACCCGTAAACTATCCTATCCCCAACAATGGAGAAGTTCGTTAAAACCCACTACCGCTGGTCGACGGACCTCAGACGTAGTTCAAGGAGTCATTGAATATACTACTGAGCAGCCTCCAATATGAATCTAGGATAATTCAGGATCCGAGATTTACCAGTCGACTAACGGGGGCTATAGAGTATATCTCCATCAACACTCTTAGCCTCTGTACCCTAAAACATAAGCACAACTACTACTCTAATTATTATAGTAGATGTAAAGAGAAAAGAAAAGACCCTCAACTCTGCTCTAGTTTGTTTACAAAAACTGCAACAATTGGCCGCTATTGTCTCCAAGCAGGTGGCTCAGTTAACACCATTTCTTTGTTTTGTGCTGCCGTCACAGATCGCCACTCGCCTTAGTTTAGCCTTCGAATAGAAATCTTAAATAGCATACAATACGGTCAAATATGATACAGTTTGGTAACTTGCCATGAACCAACTAGGAGATTAACCTGGTAAATATGAAAAAAAAATACATTTTTGTCTCAATGAAAATGCGAGGGGTGAGGGGGGGCTATTCATGGCCTAGAGAAACAGAAAGAAAAGCTGGTTTATCATAAGCCTCTAGATATACAATTGGCCCCCACGTCGCTGACAGGGGCCCCGCAGACCTAACTTGGATCCTCAGTAGCGCCTTCTTGGACGCAATCCTCGTGTGCTGTCAAGGCTTCATAGTTAAGCCTGTTTGGCAAGGGGAGCGGTCATCTGCATGGGGCGACAGAACAGAAATGTCGTATCTAGGCTCTAGCCTTTTTGTCTAGCCGCCTTTTATGTTGGAAGGATGTGGTTGACTTTAGTAGTTGCAGAAGTGTGATGGATCGTTCAAGTTCAGGGGCATTGCAGATGGTTCGGGAATGGATCTTTTGATGAATCGGTCGAACGCCGTAATCTGCAGCCCTGAATACGGGAGTCAAATTGACTACATCAAGAGCCCCGGGTCTTTACTTTAGAGTTACTTTGTGAGGGGATCATTGACGAGAATGGTTTTCTTTTTTTTTTTGCCATCACGGAAGTAGGCAAGGGAATGGGGACAGAGTGTAAAGCCGCGTAATAGCTAGTTGTTAACTAGGTGAGGTATGGTGGTGACTGGTTTCCACTACGGCCATGGTTTAATGAAGATCCTGCTTATCGGATATATCCCCCAGGCCTGAGCCTTAAGTGAGGTTGGAGGGCTATTCGCACTTTTTTAGTCTCTGCCATCAAGGGCGATCGCCATATAGTATAAGCTCCAAACACTCGCTGTGCAGAGAAACCCTTTATCGTCTTAGATGCCTATCACCTACATGGCGTGCGATCCGGGAGAGCAGTACCTTGCCTATTCCGGCATGCTTTCTCCAATCCCAGAAGCTCAACCTAGTCTCCGGAATATATTACGAAGGTTGCTTTTGTCAACAACTAGTGTCGTGGTCTCTGCTTCTTTTAGTTCCAAGAGCGTAGTTCAAATACTCCACGCCTCTACCTGAGCAACCAGGTGGATAATTTTGCACATGACCAAATACGATACCGGGTGGCAAGGGGTGTGGATAGCTCGCGACTTAGCTCTCTAATGTCTATCACTCTCTGAACTAGCGGTACAGAAAGGGGTATATAAATGAAACATAGTGGAATCATCCTTGTCCTTCTAGGGACCACCACACATATCCATATTCCTCCATGAATGTTTTTTTTCTTTTCTTTTCTTCCCTAAATCTAAACACCCATTCCATCTGCACTTCGGAGAGAAGGGAAGGGGAAACGATAAATTGTAGAAAAAATTAAATAAACAACAACCAAAAAAATCAAGTAAATATGATGGAAATCCCAAGCTATCCTAGCTTATTCCGGCGCAGTAGAGGTACCGGTGTCCCTCTACTCACGCTAAATTTTAGACTTGAAACAGAAGCTGGCGAATGCTGGCTTGACTTGGTAAGAAAAATCCGGATACGGGATTGGGAAAATGGCACAGATTATTAGAACGGTGTTCGAAGGCTGTAAGGAGGGCAATGTCTGCTCAGGCTTAGGCCGGGCCGTGGGTACTAGATGCTGGAGGTTGTAGTAGAGCTATTACTCCCGCGTGCCCCATCTCAGTAGCCCACCATAGGGGTGTCCGGCCCAGGCTATCTGGTCTGTCAGGGCTGACCTCGTCCCGTCCGAGTAACATTTTCACAATTCCCTCGTGCCCATTGCAGGCAGCCTGGAAGAGTGGCGTGTGGCCGTCCCTATCTGGTTTGTCGGGATTGACCTCGTCTCGCTCGAGTAGTATTTTTACAATTCCCTCGTGCCCACAGCAAGAGGCCCACCAGAGTGGTGTTTGACCGCGCTTATTTGGCTCGTCGGGGTTGACATCGTCTCGTTGGAGTAGCATTTTCACAATTCCTTCGTGCCCATAGCAGGCGGCCCGGGAGAGTGGCGTGTGGCCGTGCCTATCTGGTTTGTCGGGGCTGATCCCGTCCCGTTCGAGCAGTATTTTCAAAATTCTCTCGCGTCCACGGTAAGCAGCCCACCAGAGTGGTGCTTGGCCGCAATTATTTGGCTCGTTGGGGCTGACGTCGTCCCGTCCGAGTAACATTTTCACAATTCCCTCGTGCCCACCGTAGGCAGCCTGGAAGAGTGGCGTTTGGCCGTCCCTATCTGGTTTGTCGGGATTGACCTCGCCTCGCTCGAGTAGTATTTTTACAATTCCCTCGTACCCACAGCAAGAGGCCCACCAGAGTGGTGTTTGACCGCGCTTATTTGGCTCGTCGGGGTTGACATCGTCTCGTTGGAGTAGCATTTTCACAATTCCTTCGTGCCCATAGCAGGCGGCCCGGGAGAATGGCGTGTGGCCGCGCCTATCTGGTTTGTCAGGGCTGATCCCGTCCCGTTCGAGCAGTATTTTCAAAATTCCCTCGCGTCCACGGTAAGCAGCCCACCAAAGTGGTGTTTGGCCGCAATTATTTGGCTCGTTGGGGCTGACGTCGTCTCGTTGGAGTAGTATTTTCACGATTCCCTCGTGCCCATTGTAGGCAGCCTGGAAGAGTGGCGTTTGGCCGTCCCTATCTGGTTTGTTGGGGTCGACCTCGTCCCGTTCGAGTAGTACTTTCACCATTCCCTCGTTCCCTCTCCAAATAGCCCACAGGAGAGGTGTTTGGCCGTTCCTATTTGGCCTGTCGGGATTGACATCGGCTCGTCCTAGTAGTATTTTTGCCACCCCCTCGTGCCCATAACAAGCAGCCAGCAAGAGTGGTGTTTGGTCGTCCTCATCTAACTTGTCGGGGTCAACGTCGTCCCGTCCGAGTAGAATTGTTACCACCCCCTCGTGCCCGTTACAAGCAGCCAGAGATAGTGGTGTTTGGCCGTCCTCCCCTAGCTTGTCGGGGTCGATATCGTCGCGCCCGAGTAGCTCTTTCACCACACTCTCGTGCCCACTCTCAGCAGCCCATGCGAGAGGGGTCTTACCCATGCTGTCTTTTCGCTCAATACCACGACCTTATACCTCTGCCGAACCCGCTGCAATCTTATCAATCGCAAAGATGGATGCGCGGTGTAGACCTGTGAACAGGGAAAGTTGATCGAAATGGTGGTCGGTTTCTGTGCTTTCGAGAAGATTTTTGTTGATAGGTGGTTATTGCAGTCGTCAAACAACTTCAGCGCGTAATCTGAAAGATTCCTATTTGCGTGGATTCCCCAATACAGAGCAGAATATTGGAGAAACCGCGTGGAGGTTGAGAGGGGGAGTGTGTTAGAGATTGAGAAAGGGTCCGCGTCGGGGGAGCGGGGGTAGCCGGAAGACCTCTGATCTGCTGCGAATTCAGACCGCTTAAGCTAATTTCTAGAATTGTGGAGTGAACTGGACCAAAAAGTTCCGGATGAGAGCTGAGGTGCCCGCGGATGATAAAGTGGTTAACTGCCGAGTTGAAGCCTCCTTCCAAAGGCAAGAAGTAACAAGAGGAATCGAGGATATCATAGCAAGATCCCTGTTCAATAATACTGTGGCTGCGACTCTATCTCGGCTGCTAGGACGTGGCACAGCTTGTAGGAGTTCAAGCGCTGCTCCACAAAGTGGCTATACCAAGCCTCGCTCTCTCCCCGCCCTGTCACCTTACATGTCTACAAGTGCTCGTACTGTACAGGGGGTTAAGGGTATGTGAGGCGAAGCCGCTCTGGTTGGCTCATAGACCAATCGGCCAGTCAAAAAGTCGAATATCAAGTACCTTCATGCCAAGAGTTCGCCTGACTTTTTTCCATCACGAATTTTATAGCCAAGATTGGCTGTTTCTATGGTTACACACACGTAATTTTGGCCAGTAAAACTCGATTTCGCCTCATTTATGCTCACCCCCTAGTACTCACGCGGCCGGATTGATATCAGACGGCCCTCTTTTGGACTCGCGCATTTAAGTGAAAACTAACCACATACGGTATTAACTCGCCAAACTTGGGGAATCCCATGTATGGCAGCCTTGGCTGCATAGCGATTTTGGCAAGTTTCTACTATATGTGGTTAGTTTTCACCAGACATGCGCTGGTCCAAAAGAGGGCCGTCTGACTTCAATCCGGCCGCGTGAGTACCGTACTCGGGGGTAAGGGTAAGTCGGGCGCAGTACCCTTGTTAGGCTTGGCAGCCTTGGGGCTTGTTTTTGGTCCGGGTAACCAGGCCCCTATGCTGATCGCAGGATTGACGCCCACCCCCGATTGACCTCCTTCTCCTCTCCATACCCCCTTCATGGCTCAATAAACAACCACAAGTCTGGCAGGTACTAAGTTATGAATACTAGCCTTTGGATACAAGTGTGGTGAAAGCAGACTGGTGATCCTGTGGGTCTCTGGGCCTGCTTGTAGGGGGGATAATACTCCCAGAAGAAAGAAGTTGCAAAGTGCGCCCGATTTTTGTCCTTCACCTGTGGTAATCATGAGAAATCACTCATATTTCCTAATTTGTGTCGGTTGCCACGCGGATACCCTGCCCGTTCGAGAAGTGCGCCCCATACGGCAACTATGGTTCTCCCCCATACAAACCCGTTTTCTTGGCACTTTTTGTAAGGGCAGCAAAAGTCGGGCGCATCCCCAGAATAGGAAATAAACCCAGAGATTCCGTGACACCGCGCCCTACTTACCCTTGTATAGTTCCGGACGTCTGAAACCGACCCTCTTGTTCACTTTTTCATGAATTTGAACAGGGTTGTTTTTGCAATAAAAATGTAATTCCTTGGCATTCCTTGGCATTCCTTGGCGGGTCATGCTTTTTTTGATTTGATGTTTGCTTAAAACCTTGGCGCTCATCACAGAATATCACTCAAATTACCTATCTGGGCATAATCTTGGCTGTTCACTTTTTTTTCAGCTCATACAAAATTTTCCCTTCTTTCTATCTACTGCCTACCCTCACCTTGCACTTAATTAATAAAATAAATCCATAGCTCTATTCTCATACCCTTCCTCCTCATTTCTATGGTCTTATTTTCTTCATTACATCAATCCTGTGTTGTTGTTGTTCAAGTGTTGTTCTCTTCTCTTATCGTTACTTTGAGGGTCGGTTTCACGCGTCCGGAACTGTACCCGAGGTACGGTAGACATACCGATAAGGTGACAGGGCTGAGAGTGAGCGAGGCTTGGCATTGCCAGTTTGGGGAGCCGCACTTGAACTCAGACAAGTTGTGCCACACCCTGGAAGTCTACTCGAGCACAGCCGAGACCGGGTGCCAAATCCCACCAGCCACAGTCCCTCCGGGCTGGTTGGACAAGGACTCAAGGAGGCTTCAACCGGGCAGTTACCCCACTTTACCACCGTATCTGCGAGCACCCCTTTGGTACAGCTTACTCGACAATTCTGGGAACCTGCTTAAGCTGCCTGAATTCGCAGCAGGTCAAAGGCCTTCCGGCCACCCCGCCCTCAACCCCCTACGCGCACCCTTTCTCCATCTCCAACGCGCCTTCCCTCTTGAACACACAATTTCTCAAATATCCTTCTCTATACTGGGAAATCCACGCAAAAAAGGGGCCTTTCGGATTGCGCGCTGAAGTTATTTGACGACTGCAAATACTGCATATCAACCAAAATCTTCTCGAAAGCATAGAAGCCGAGTATTCATTTCGATCGACTTTCCCTGTTCAAGGGTCTACACCGCGCATCCATTTTTGCGATTGATAAGATTGTGGCGGGTTTGGCAGTGGTGGAAGGCTGTGGTATCGAGCAAAAAGACAGCATGGGTAATACACCTCTCGCATGGGCTGCTGGGAGTGGGCACGAGGGAGTGGTAAAAGTACTGCTCGAACGGGACGACATCGACCCTGACAAGCCAGGGGAGTACGGCCAAACACAATTATCTTCTCTGGCTGCTTGTAACGGACATGAGGGAGTGGTAAAAGTACTGCTCGGACGGGACGACGTTGACCCCAACAAGCCAGGTGAGGACGGCCAAAACACCACTGTGGCAGGCGGCTTACAATAGACATGAGGGAGTGGTGAAATTACTGCTCGGACAGGACGACGTTAACCCCGACAAGCCAAATTACGACGGCGGCCAAACACCTTTATTCAGGGCTGCTTGCAATGGGCATGAGGGAGTAGTGAAAATGCTACTCAAGCGAGACGACGTCAACCCCAACAAGCCCGACGATAGCGGCCAAACACCACTTTTCTGGGCTGCTCACAATGGGCATGAGAGAGTAGTGAGAGAACTACTCCGGCGGGACGACATCGACCCCGACAAGCCAAATTACGACGCCGGCCAAACACCATTATCAAGGGCTGCTTACAATAGGTATGAGGGAGTAATGAAAATACTGCTCGGAGAAGACGACGTCAACCCCAACAAATCCAATGTGGTCGGCGAAACACCTCTCCTATTCGCTGTTTAGGAACAGGCACGAGAGAGTGGTGAAAGTACTGCCCGGCCGGGACGATGTCAACCCCAATCCCCTCTAACCCCCGCTTAACCTTCCCCTACAGCTTAAAACACTGCTCTGTTGTAATTGCCGTCTTACCCTTCCTCCCCGAGTCAGCCTGCTACAGAATCACGGCTTAAGTTTTTCTTTCTCCTATGGAAGGGAATCACACCCAATAGGAATGCGCCCATCTATCACATACCCGTTCAATCCCCTATTTGGATTTTTTCTTATGGAGCCAAGCCAGGGTTTGCCAGCTTCTGTTTTAAATCTAGAATCTGCTATTGTGAATGGAGGGGTATCGGTATCTCTGCTGCACCGAAATAAGTCAGTGTAGCTTAAAATTTCCATCATATTTACCTCTTTTTTTTTTGTTCATTTATATTTCTTCTACAATTTACTATCTCCCCTTCCCTTCTCTCTGAAGTGTAGATGCAATACGTATTTAGATTTTGGGGAAAAAATACACATGCATGGAGGGAAACGGATATGTGAGCTGTGTTAGAGTTGACGGACAAAGATGTGAGAAGCAGAAAGTTACGATGAAAGATTACCGAATACCTTGAGTGATATCATTTATTCTGAAGTTGAAAGGAGATGATAGAATTGACGGAGGTGGTATATGGTCATGTCTTTCCTCTATCATCGTTATTGAAGTGGGCAGGCAAATGGGGTCTCACATCGGGAGAAATGGATGACTGTGGGGAACAATGGAATGAGTAAGATGATCCTTATTAGTCCGACGCTAAAAGGTTGTGAAATTCGGAATCAAACGAAGCGATATAAAAAACCTCCCGAACACACCCCTTACTCCACTCAAACCATAGTTCGCCTCCCTGCTTGGTATGACTGCTAGCAAACCTAGGTTTTGAAAACCTTGGCTTGATCTTCAGATTACAGCCGAACAGGCCCTAAATTAAGCGACGAACCAAAGGTCTTAGCGAAAAGATTAGAAAAGCTATGTACAAGTGCCAGGGGTGATGTTTTCGTACAACCCTCTTCACTCCTACACCAACAGTGATTGAAACTAAACCTTCGGGTGACGTGTCATATTACAGGTTTGGCGAATTGGGTTCCTTGGCTGCTGTCTCACGATGGCTTCAAGTCTTTATCTCTGAGCATCAATTTTCTTCACCTAGCGCCGTCTAGAGTAGTTGATTAGGGTGTGTTGAAGTTTTAAATGACGGTCGAGTTAGGAGAGTATCATAAGTCTGGTGGTACGGTGGAGCTAGTAATGGCTTCTACTGACAGGGCTATCAAGCCATCAGAATAGCCAGATTACCAACCGACATATTCTCAAGGGGGTTTAATTCCTTCTACCCTGGTTTTCCGTCGCGATGATGCTAATAACCAAAGACATGAATTTTGACCTCGAGGAGAGACCCTACCGTGTTCAAGTCATGGAGTCTGCGGACTGGGCACCTGGGAAAATTTTCGCGGTCGGAGGTGAAAGGTTGTTGTGGGAATTAAATTATGGTCTCTCGCCTGTTGTTCTTGCAAGAGAGAACCGTAAACAGGATTCGCTTAAGCGAAAAGAGGGGTTAAGCCAGTAAGTGTGATTTGCTGAGAATGTGACAGGTCAGCCCTGGGCTCGGCTTTAGGTCGTATCCTGTGTGAAGAGAAATCTGACAGGGAGTCTGGTAAGTCCGATTGGCCCCTAGAGCCGCAGGCTGCAGGGGGATGTTGGGCTAGACGTGGTCGGCCTGCTGGGGCAGAGGCCTAGTGGCCCTGAGCAGGTATCGCGAAGCTTGTGTTAATACCATGAGTGAGGCGAGGTGGTATTCTTTGTTGCCTTGAACATTGATACTAGCCCGAGAGGACGGTCCGCGCACGTCGGTCAAATTTCGGTAGTGAATTTATCCTCGAGGTCGGGAGATTTGCTACGTTTGGCTTAAGGAGCAAACAGCGTTTATTATGGGGAAGTACACTACCCTTGCCACGGGGTAAAATAAAGAGTTTTATATTGATTTTAGTTTCGATGCTGGATTTTCCCTTGCGTATTACCTTTGATGTGGGATTGACTATGTCAGATTTAGGGAACACCCGTAGCGCCTAGTGCGGAGGGAAGTCCTGAACACGATATTTGTCCTTGTTCATGTTGGGGGTAGAGTGAGGCGCCACGATTGGAATAAATGATTTTATTGCTTGGAGTTTATGGGCTTTTGATACGAAGTCTGTTGTTAATGCTTTTTCTAATAGGGGTACCCTTATGGGGTGATGGCGGTATACATACGGTTATCGGTATTGCTCTTTATGAGAAACTGGGTATAAGTATACACCATATGGCTGGCGAGCGTATGGCACTGCCCCCTTATTGCGTTGTTGGTTTGGGAGTGGCTTGGTTGAGGAGTGGCGTTGGTTTGTGGCGTTGGAGTGGGAGTGGCGTCGGGTTTTGGGAGTGGCGAGTATTAGTGTCAGGGATGGGGGGGGTCGCCCATTGCAAGCGGCCCAACTCATGGTGTTGATGCTCGGTCGGGTGGTGTAGGAGTGATAATGTTGGTTTGGGAGGACCGGGAGGACGATATCGCACCCATACCGGGGAGATCTATCGAACCGCGCCGCTAGAATGGCAGGGGGTTGGATCCGGTTGTTGGTTAGGCGGTGGAGTTGTATCTCGGTCAACACTATCTTTGAATATTTCCTTACTTGCTCATGATATTTAGGTTTCGAGTCTCCGGGATGGTTTATGGAATACCATATCTATATCATAGACCATGGCGCGGATGAGACGATAGTCGCTGGAAGGGGAGGGGGTGGAGGTGGCCGACAGAGGCCGTAAAATAACCTAGGGGAGGCTCAGAGCGGAAAGTGGTAGCGGTGGAGGTTGTTTATTTCTTTGGAGGTTACGCTTTCATAATAGTTAGGAAAAGGACTGGAAAGTGGTCAGAGGGGCTGATTCCGAAAAGACGTCGGCGATACCAAGCTTGCGGTTGGGCTAGTAGGTTTCGGTTCCAGGTATTGTACCGCAGATGGAGGTTCTTACCGGTTGATTGGGCGGGTTTTGGTGTTGGGCAGATATCAACGTTTGATACAGAAAGCCCCTTAGTTATTTGATGCCGTTAGTCATGAGCCGGCGTGCTATAGAGGAGTGATGTCCTTGCGGGGCGTCGGCCACGGCCGCTATGGAGAGTAGTTAGCAAATAAAGAAAAGTTTACAAAAATAAAAAAATAAAAAAAAAAAAATTGTTTTCGTACATCCTCGATCACTCCTACAACCCCAGCGATTGAAATCTCACCTCCTTGTGACGTGTCGCATCTTTCCAGTGGGCGAATCAGGGTCCTTGATTCTTATCTCACGATGGCTTCAAGTCTTCTTTTCCATCACGATGGTTTAGAAATCTTTGGTGTTCAAGGTATCTTGTGTACCTTTTCATCATTTTTAATCGTCTTCCATCTAGGGATATCGTTTACGAACGCTGTCACGACTTTTTGTCACCTTCGGATTCGGTTACGGGGCCTATTTTACTTCGGTAATTCTGGCAGGCGTGTAGGACGCGGGTGAGGGGGTGGCTTTGCCTTATGGCTTAGGCCGGCGCATGTGGTTGTGGCGCATGGGAGGAAAAATGTGGCTGGGATGAGGAGTGTGGCGTTGATTTAGGAGTGGCTTGGGATAGGAGTGGCGGTGTGGCTGTGGTTGAGGAGTTGTGGCTTGGTTTGGGAGTGACGGGTGTTAGTGTCAGGGGTGGGGGGGGTCGCCCATTGCAAGCGGCCCAACTCACGGCGTTGATGCTCGGTCGGGTGGGGTAGGAGTTTTTGGGAAAGGGTCAGGAGGGTCGTTGGGATGAAGTCGCACCCATACCGGGGAGGTCTATCTAACCGCGCCGCTAGAATGGCAGGGGATTGGATCCGGTTGTTGGTTAGGCGATGGATTTTACTTCGGCCAAAACTATCTTTGAATATTTCCTTGCTTGCTCATGATATTTTAGGTTTAAGGTCTCCGGGATGGTCTATGGAATACCATAGTACTATATCATAGTCCATGGCGCGGATGAGACGATAGTCGCTGGAAGGGGAGGGGGTGGAGGTGGCCTACTTCGCGGCCGTAAAATAACCTAGGGGTTGTCTCAGAGTTTGAGTGGTAGCGGCGGAGGTTGTTTATTTCTTGGGGGTTACGTTTTCATAAGGGTTAGCAAAAGGGCTGGAAAGTGGTCAGAGGGGCTGATTCCGAAAAGACGTCGGCGATACCAAGCTTGCGGTTGGGCTAAGTAGGTTTCGGTTCTGGGTATTGTACCGCAGATGGAGGTTCTTACCTGTTGATTGGACGGGCATAGGTTGTGGCAGCTTGGGTTCAATCCCCGAGGAAAGCGAGCACTAGTAGGGATACCGTAGACATCTTTTTAGATACAGAAAACGGTTTAGTTATAGTCGCTAGTAGAGTGTAGCGTCAAATACAAAAAGTTTACAAAAAAAAAAAAAAAAAAAAAAAAAAAAAAAAAAAAAGAGAAAAAAGTTTTCGTACATCCTCCGTCACTCCTACAACCCCAGCGATTGAAATCTCACCTCCTTGTGACATGTCATATCTTTCCAGTGGGCGACTCAGGTTCCTTGATTCTTATCTCACGATGGCTTCAAGTCTTTTTTACCATTACGATGGTTTAGAAATCTTTGGTGTTCAAGGTATCTTGTATCCCTTTTCATCATTTTTAATCGTCTTCCATCTAGGGATATCGTTTACGAACGCTGTCACGACTTTTTGTCACCTTCGGATTCGGTTACGGGGCCTATTTTACTACGGTAATCCTGGCAGGCGTGTAGGACGCGGGTGAGGGGGTGGCTGAGGCTTGGTGGCTGAGGTCGAGGCGTCGTGGTTGTGGCGCAAAAGAGAAGTGGCTAGGAGTGTGTGGCTGAGGTGAGGTAGTGGCTTGGGATAGGAGTGGCGTTGGTTTTGGGTGGCGTTGGGAATGGGAGTGGCGTTGGATGAGGAGTGGCTTGCATTAGTGTCAAGGATGGGGGGGGTCGCCCATTGCAAGCGGCCCAACTCATGGTGTTGGTGCTCGGTCGGGTGGGGTAGGAGTTTTGAGAACGGAACAGGAGGGTCGTTGGGATGAAGTCGCACCCATACCGGGGAGGTCTATCTAACCGCGCCGCTAGAATGGCAGGGGATTGGATCCGGTTGTTGGTTAGGCGGTGGAATTTACTTCGGCCAAGACTATCTTTGAATATTTCCTTAGTTTGCTCATGATATTTTAGGTTTCGAGTCTCCGGGATGGTTTATGGAATACCATAACTATATCATAGACCATGGCGCGGATGAGACGATAGTCGTTGGAAGGGGAGGGGGTGGAGGTGGCCTGCTTGACTGCCGCGAAATAACCTAGGGGAAGCTGCGGGTGGAGTGTGTTAGCGGTGGAGGTTGTTTATTTCTTTGGGGGTTACGCTTTATGGGGTTCGGAAAATGGCTGGAAAGTGGTCAGAAGGGCTGGATACTGAAAAGGCGTGGGCTATACTAAACCTGCGGTTGGGCTAGTAGGTTCCGGTTCCGAGTATTGTACCGCAGATGGAGGCTGTTACCTTTCTTATTTGGCGGGTTTTGGTGTTCGGCAGATATCCACACTGTGATACAGAAAGCCGTTTATGTATTTGATGCCGTTAGTCATATGCTGGCGTGCTATAGAGGAGTGATGTCCTTGCGGGGCGTCGGCCACGGCCGCTATGGAGAGTAGTTAGCAAATATACAAAAGTTTAAAAAAAAAAAAAAAAAAAAAAAAAAAAATGTTTTCGTACATCCTCCGTCTCTCTTACACCTCCAGTGAAAGAAATAACAACACCAAGTGAGACGTCACATTCGTGGTTTTGGCCTATAGGATCCTTACAACGCATCTTACGATCGTCGCAAGTCTTTAGTATCTTTGCCCCAGGCCAAGGTATTATCATCGTTTTGAATAGATATTTTATCTATTCCATCTACTATTTTAAGTCCCTCATCTTTCTATAAGTACTACTTGTTAGGAAAAGATGGCTAAGCGAGGTTCTTCATCGTTCTCGGCTACCAAGGTAGCGAAAACAGGTATGGTCATCGGCGAGCTAGTAGAGAAGTTGCTAGCTATGGAGAAGGAGATAGGGAGATTAAGGCATCATGTTTCTGTTCTTTCGAGATGGAATCATGTGTTGTCTGGTGGAAGAGGAGGAGTTACGGGCAAGGGGAAGAAGAAAGAGGAGGTGGCTAAGTCGATGGCTGATGCTGGGGTGGCTGATCGCGTGGTGGCTGACCCAGAAGTAGTGGCACACGGTGAGGCTGCTGTGGCGGAGGTTGTTGAGGCGGCCGGTTTAGGTAAGGTGGCTGAGAGGATGGCTGAAGGAGTGGCGCATAGTTTAGGCTGTGGCGTCGAAAAAGTTGATGTGGCGTGGGAGGTGGCGAGTGTTCGGGAGAGTGTCTCGAATAGTGTCGCTATGGATTCGGAACAGGAGTCAAGTGTGTTTGAGGAAGAGGAGGATATGATTGTAGGCGGTAAGATTGTGGTATGGATGCCGGGGGATAGGAAGAGGAGGGTTTTGGACAGTGGGAATAGGAGTGTGGATAGTGGAGGGAGTGGGCCGTTGGTGGTGCCAATGGGTCCGAGTAGTTATGGGAGAGGATTGGGGGTTCTTGGGGATAGCGGGGGTCATCCATTGCAAATGGCCCAAGTTATTTCGAGGGGTCCTCGGTTAGGAGATAGGGCTGCTTCTGGGCTGTCTGCCGGGAGTGTGCGGACGAACCCTAACCTCATGGGTGTTTCCGGGGGTTCGGACGGCCGGCGCCAAAGTCCGGTAGGGGGAGGAGGCTACTCGCTGAGGCCTGGAGGAGAGGGATATTTTGGTCGAGGTAGAGGTAGAGGTTTTAGGAGAGGTTATGGTTAAGGAGTTTTACTTTCGTTGGCGGTTAGACTGGGTTGGTGGTAGGAACTATCGGGGGTGCCCATACCGGGGAGGTCTATCTAACTGAGCCACTAGAATGGCAGGGGGCTGGATCCGGGTGTTGGTTAGGACTTCGACCGTACTGGCCTGGTTGGTTTTGGTGTAATACGGTAGACATCTATATTAGATACAGAAAACCGTTTAGATTAGTAGATAGTCGACTCGTTAGGCTAGATACGAATAAAAAGTTTACAAAAAAAAAAAAAAAAAAAAAAAAAAAAAAGTTTTCGTACAAGACGACGACCGCTATTTACCTGATTTTTGAAATTACAACGCATCACATTTACGACGATCGAGTTTAGGACCAACGAGGGTCTTCCATCCTGCGAACTATACGGCTTCGAATTTGTCTTTAGACCAGTCTTATCTAGAGACAGCCATGGTTGGCAAGGGAGAAAAAAGTGGGAAGAGGGGTGGTCCCGGAAATTTGGGGGCTAGGGTTATGAAAAAAGAGAGTGGGAAAGGTGGCAAGTTGTTATTGGCGGATAGAAAATATAGGGTGGTGGGTGGAGGGGAAGCGGTATTGGGTGGTTGTGATGGTGATTGGAAGGTTTACAAGGGGCTGAAACGAGTAGAAGGGGGTTGGGAGAATGATGAGGTTAGATTGGAGGATAAGATGGTTTTGGATGGAAGTGAGTGGGGGATAAGCGGGAAGGGTGATTGGGACATTTGGGAAGATGGTATGGAGGGTGTAGAAGAGGAGGGAATGAGTAGTGCGGAGGTGGTGGAAGAGATTATTGAGAGGATGAGGGGTGAGAAGGATGGGGTGGAAATAAAGAAGGAAAAGATTGAAACGGGGGCAAAGGAAAGGAAAGGGGAGAGCGAGGGAAATGTGAGAGGTGAAAGGGGTAGAGGGGAGGAGGAAGATGAATGTTGTGGAGGAAATAAGAAGAGTAAAGGGAAGGAGGTGGAGGTGGTAATGGTTGAAGAGGAAGATGAGGAGGGTTTGAGTTCGATGGAGAAGTGGGCTTTGGAGAAGAAGGCGAAGGAGAGAAGAGAGAAGGAAGAGAGAAAGAGAAGAGAGAAAGAGGGAGTTATTAATAGAGGGAAGGATAGAGGTATGGGAAGAGACAGTGTGTTGGAAATGTGGAAGGAATGGCAGGATTATGAGGAGTTGGTGAAGGACGCGAGATATATTTTGGGGATTAGGACAGAGGAAGCGAGGAGTTTTATGTTGGACAGGGAGATAAGGAAGGTATTGGAATTGAGTTTGGGAGGGGAATTGGGAAGGAAGAGTATGAGGGAGGTAGAAAGAGAGGATATTGAGGTCAAAAGCGAAGTGGTAGTGGAGAATGGATTGAAGGAGAAAGAGAGTTTGAAGAAGGAGGTAGCGGTAGAGGGAGGGAGATCTTATAGTGAGGTATTGAGAGGTACACCGGAAGGTGAGGATGAGATGGAGGAGTTGGCAGAAAAGAAGGATATTGAGGTGAAGAAATGGTTGGACGATAGTTTGGAAAGAGAGAGGAGGAGTGGGAAAGTGGTAGAGGTGGTTATGGATTCGCAGAGTGGTAAGAGTGAGGAAGATTGGAAAGTGGATGAAGTTATGGATAAGTTGGGCATTAGCAAGAATGCGGTGGATAAGATGAAGGTATGTGGGAACAGGGTAAAAATGGTTATGAAGGATAGAGAGGTGGCGGAGAAGGTAGAAGAAATGGGAAAGGAGGTCATTGGAGAAGCAATAGGTGGAGGAGTGGTGGAGATAAAGAGGAATGAGAATTGGGTAGGTATGGTAGTACCGGGAATGGAAGTGGATATGTGGGAAGGTAAGATGGAAGAGTTGAAGAGAAAAATAGAGGAGGAGAATGATATAAAGCTCATGAGAGTTCCAAGGTGGTTGGCGAATGAGGATAGGAGAAGGGCTAACAGGTTAAAGAGAGTTGGTGTAATTATACACGTGGCGAGGGAGAGTATAAGGGTGAGATTGTCGGAAGAGGGATTGAAATGGAAAGGGAAATGCTGGGAAGAGATGCTAAAGGTGAATAGGTACGTTGAGGAAAAACAGTTGGTATTTTGCACGAAATGTGCTATGGTAGGACATAATTGGTGGCAGTGCGAGAGAAAGAGGTTGAGGTACAATATTTGCGCTGTGGAAGGACATGCGGGATGGATGCATAAGTGTGGGAAGTGTGAAGTGTGGAGGCAAGGTTGCGAACACTACAGGAAGTGTGCAATGTGTGGAGGGAATCATACGGTAGGAGAAGCAAGAGAGGGTACATGCTTAGGGGTAAGGGCGGAAATGATGAGGTTGAGGAGTTTAAGATACTAAGGGCAGTAGTTTGAAGATAGTATCTGCTAATTTGAGGGGTAGATACGATGCGATGGTTGAGTTGGGACTAATGGGGGAAGAAGTAGATGTATTTTGCTTTCAGGAAGTGGCAGTATCCAAGGAGGATATGATTTATAGTTTGGATGGTTATGAGGTATTGGGAGGGGTGGGGAGTTATGTGAAAAGGGAGAAAGGGTCGGTAGTTGGAATGTTGATCAGCGAAATATGGAGTGGGAAGTATGTGGTGTTGGAAAGGAGTCAGGATATGATTGGAATAAGGTTGGAGATAAGTAGAAGGAAGAAGGTGGATATATGGAATATTTATGTGGGTGCTGGGAAACATAGGAGTTATGTGTGGCCGGAAGGTGGAAGAGATACGGTGGTGGTAGGTGACTTCAATGCGTGGAGTAAGAGATGGGGAGGGGAAGAAGAAAAGAACACGGTGGAAGGAGAAGTGGTGAGTAGGTGGGCGGATGAGTGGGGATTAAAGTTGGGGAATAAGGTGGGGGTAATTACGAGGAGAGATGAGAGAGAAGGAGTGAGGGGTAGGGTATTGGATTTGGCATTTGGAGGAGGGAATGTGGAGTTGGAGGTAGAAGTAGGGGAAGGAGTGGTAGGATTGGATCACAGACCGTTAATGGTGGATGTGAGAATCGAAGGATATGGGGTGGATAGGGAAATGGAGTTGCGAAAGGAAGTGGATTGGATAAAATTGGAAGCGGAGTTGAAGGTATGGAAGGGGAATGGAATTGTGTGGAGAGAAGGGAATTGGAATAGAGAGGAATTGGATAGGGTGGTAGAGGAGTTGGAGGATGGTTTAGGAAAAAGGATGGAGGAGTGCAGAGGTCGTAGGAAATGGAAGGGTGGTAGGAAGAGGTGGTGGAATGAAGAGTTGGAGGTTAAGAGATTGGAAGTGAGAAGATTAGAAAAGGATTGGGAAGCGAAAAAAGGAAAAGAAAGGAAGGAGTTATGTGTGAAGGAGAGAAAAATTTATAGGAGGATGGTGGAGAAGAGGAAGGGTGAATATTGGATGAAGTATTTGGAGGGATTGGAGTTGTTGGATAGTTTTGGGTTTGTGAAAACGGATAGGGATTTTTTGACGGATGTGCCAGGAATAAGGAGGGAAGATGGAAGTTTGGAGGAAAGGGATGAAGGAAAGGGAAAGGAGATAATAAGAGGATTGGGAAAGAGGGAGGAGTTAGAACAAGAAGAGGAAGGATATTACGAGATATTGGAATTGGAGGAAGAGATGGTGGGAGAATGCATTAATAGGCAGAGTGATAGGAAGGCAGTAGGGATAAATGGTATAGGAGGAAGAGTGGTTAAAATGGTGTGGAGGATGGATTGGGGAAGAAAGTTGTTGATGAAGATTATGAGTGAGAGCGTGAATATGGGTTACGTGGCTAAGAGGTTTAGGGAGAGCGTAGGAGTGGTTATGAGAAAACCAAATAAGCCAGATTATAGTTTGCCGAGCAGCTATAGGGTTATTAATTTGTTGGATGTGGTAGGAAAAGGTTTAGAGAGGGTGGTGGTAGAGTTGTTGGATGAATGGGGAATGAAGGGAATGGGAGAAGAACAATGGGGAGCGAGAAAAGGAAGAAGTAGCATGGAGGCAGTGGGAGGATTGATGATGGATTGGGAGAGAGGTAATGGGTTGGGGCTTATGCTGTGCATGGATGTGAAAGGGGGATATGAGAATGTGGGAGTAAGGAAGATGGAAGAAAGGTTGAAGAGTTTGGGAGTAAGAAGGAACTTGAGGAAATGGGTTTCTTCGTTTTTGAGGGATAGGAGGGTAAAAGTGAGGATAGGGAAAAGGATGGGAAATTGGGTTAAGATGAAAGGAGGAACAGTTCAAGGTTCACCTTTGAGTCCGATGCTGTTTATGTTTTTGTTGGGAGGAGTGCTGGAGGAGATAAGGAAAGAGAGGGTAGAAGGAGTGAGTGTGGTAGCGGTGGTGGATGATGTGGACTTTATGGTTGTAGGAGACAACGAAGAAGTTATATTGGAAAGGGTTAAGAGGATGGAGAGAGGGTTGAAGAGAGGTTTAGAGAAGTGGGAGGTAGATGTTCAGACGCTGAAATTGGAAGGAATATGGATGGATAAGAGTGGTGAAAGAAGGGAGAGGAGGGTAAAATGGTTGGGGAGTATTATGAGATTGGAAAAAGAGGTTAGGGTTTTAGGAGTATGGTGGCAAAGTGATGGGGGATGGGAAAGTCACGTTAGAAGGAGGATAGGAATAGCGGAAAGGAGATGGAGGATGGTATTGAAGTTGTTGGGGAGGAACGGAAAAGGAGTGAGCGTTAATGTTTTGGGAAGTTTGTTGGGAATGGTTGTTATGAAGGCGTTAATGTACGGGATGGAGTTGTATTGGGATGGAGATAAGGATATGGAGAGGATGTTAAGTTTGTGGAGGAATAGGTGTTTGAGAAAGGTGTTAGGAGCGGTGAGATCAACACCGATAGATGCTATGTTAGGGGAGTTGGGGTGGAAAGAGATGAATTTGGAATTGGATAAGAAGGTGGAAGGATGGGGTAAAAGATTGGTAAAGAGGGGATTTGGGGAAAGATTTGGTGAAGGTTGGAAGAAGGAAGCGGTGGAAAATGGGGTATGGCTAGGAGGTTGGGAAGGAAGGATATTGAGAGGGTTTAAGAAACATTTCTTAAATGGAGAAAAGTATGAGGTTTTAGCGGAGAGGGAAGGAAATATGGAATGGAGTATAGTGATAGGAGGGGATAAGAAGGTAGCAAAAGAGAGATGGGAAAAGGAAAGAAAGGATAGGAGAGAGAATTGGTTAGTGGGAGTGAGTGATGCGAGTGAACAGAGTGGGAGAATGGGATTAGGAGGGGCTATTTGGGAAAATGGGAGAAGGTGGAAGAGTTGGCAGAGTAATGTGGGTAGAGGTTTGACGGTTGGAGAAGGGGAAATGGAGGGTGTTGGAAGGGTATTGGAGAAAACGTTGGAATATGAAGGGAGTTTAAGAAGGTTGTTGGTTGGAGTAGATAACAAGTGGGTGTTACAAAGGTTGAGAAAGGGAAGAGGGTGGTGTGGAGAGTGCGAGCAAAGGGTCAGGAGATGGGGAAAGGAGTTATTAAGAAAGGGATAGGAGATAAGATTTTATTGGTTACCGGGTCATATTGGAATAAGGGAAAATGAAGAGGTGGATAAGATGGCAAAGGATGGTTGTTTTATGGAGGAGGAGAAGGATATAGGGACTTTGTTGACGTGGGGAAAGTGGGAACAGAGGAGGAAGGAAAATGAGAAAAGGATATGGAAGGAGTATTGGAGAAAGGAGAGGAAGGGTATGGCTTATTTTGGAAATGAAGGAGGGAGGAAATGTGGACACGATGGAAAAAGGATAGAGAGCATATTTTTGTTCTGGATGAGAGTAGGACATGGAAGAATGAGAGGAACAAGATATGGAAATAGGCATAGGAAATGTGAGTGTGAGGGTTGGGAAGATAGGTATCATGTGCTGTTATATTGTTTGGAATGGGTGGAAGAAAGGGAGATGTTGTTAGGGATGGTGGAAGAGGAAAGTGGGAAGGAAGACGGATGGGTGGATATGGAATGGTTGTTGTTCAGTGATGAAGGAACGGAAGGTGTTAAAGAATTTGGAAGGGGTACGGATTGGATGAAGAAAAGATGGAAGGAGAGAATAATTTGGGAGAAAGAGAAGTACGAGGCGAAAGGGGTGGAATGGAGGAATATTTTTGGAGAAAGTAGGAAGTTAAGCGAGAGAACGGGAGATAAAAGGAAGAGGGATTTGGAATTAGGAAGATTAAGGATGAGAAAGCGGAGAAGATTGGAGAAGGAAAGAAAAAGTAATGGGGAGATTGAGGGAAGAGCGGTTTCACCCATTGCAAGTGGAACAACTCTTGGCGCTCAAGAAGGTAGAAGAAGAAAGGTTTTGGGAGTTATAAGTGGTAATGTGGGTAAAGGGTATAGGAAATTGTAAGAGTTTGATTGTGTTAGGGGATATGGGGTAGACATCTATATTAGATACAGAAAACCCGTAGTAGTATATAGTTAATATACTCGAAAAGTTTACAAAAAAAAAAAAAAAAAAAAAAAAAGAAAAATGTTTTCGTACATCCTCCGTCACTCCTACAACCTCAGCGATTGATATCTCACCTCCTTGTGACGTGTCATATCTTTCCAGTGGGCGACTCAGGTTCCTTGATTCCTATCTCACGATGGCTTCAAGTCTTCTTTACCATTACGATGGTTTAGAAATCTTTGGTGTTCAAGGTATCTTGTATCCCTTTTCATCATTTTTAATCGTCTTCCATCTAGGGATATCGTTTACGAACGCTGTCACGACTTTTTGTCACCTTCGGATTCGGTTACGGGGCCTATTTTACTTCGGTAATTCTGGCAGGCGTGTAGGACGCGGGTGAGGGGGTGGCTTAGTCTTGTGGCTAGGGCCGGCGCATGTGGTTGTGGCGCATGGGAGGTACGAGGTTAGGGTTTAGGAGTGTGGCTTGGTTTGGGAAGTGGCGTTGGTTCAGGAGTGGCGTTGGTTTGTGGAGTTTGGTTAAGGAGTGGCGTGGGAATAGGAGTGGCTTGCATTAGTGTCAGGGATGGGGGGGGTCGCCCATTGCAAGCGGCCCAACTCATGGCGTTGATGCTCGGTCGGGTGGTGTTGGAGTTTGAGTTTGGTTTAGGAGGGTCGTTGGGATGAAGTCGCACCCATACCGGGGAGGTCTATCTAACCGCGCCGCTAGAATGGCAGGGGATTGGATCCGGTTGTTGGTTAGGCGATGGATTTTACTTCGGCCAACACTATCTTTGAGATTTTTTTTTTATATGCTCATGATATTTTAGGTTTCGAGTCTCCGGGATGGTTTATGGAATACTATATCTATATCATAAACCATGGCGCGGATGAGACGATAGTCGTTGGAAGGGGAGGGGGTGGAGGTGGCCTACTTCGCGGCCATAAAATAACCTAGGGGTTGCTCGGAGCAAGAGAGTGGTAGAGGAGGAGGTTGTTCATTTCTTTGGGGGTTACGTTTTCATAAGGGTTAGAAAAAGGACTGGAAAGTGGTCAGAGGGACTGATTCCGAAAAGACGTCGGCGATACCAAGCTTGCGGTTGGGATAGTAGGTTTCGGTTCCGGGTATTGTACTGCAGATGGAGGTTCTTACCTGTTGATTGGACGGGCATAGGTTGGAGCAGATCAGGTTCAATCCCTGTGATTGCAATTCCTAGTAGGGATACCGTAGACATCCTAAAGGATACAGAAAACGGTTTAGTTATAGTCGCTAGTAGAGTGTAGCGTCAAATACAAAAAGTTTACCAAAAAAAAAAAAAAAAAAAAAAAAAAAGTTTTCGTACACCCCAGTGTGGCTTACCCGCAAAAAACTATTAAAAATTGGTGAGGTCACAAAGTGGTGTGTACGAGAACTTTATCCCTGGCACTTGTAATGTGACTGCCAAGACTATTGGTTAGTCTCTCTACTACCGTAAAATCTGTAATAATTGGGACAAGTATTGTGCTATGTAGTCGGAGTCCCCCTTTCTGGTAAAGTCTGTGTTTTTTTTTTTGTTTTTTTTATGTCTCTCAGGACTAAGTCGCTCTTTTGTTACTGTTTTTTTCGCCCTTTTCTAAAGTAGGGAATTCTCGACTACATTACAAGTACATAGCACATTACTCGATTATTCCAGTTTGTACGTTAGAGGATGCTAGTCATCCGTTTAAGTATATTACCGCTATAATACAAGATACTGGTAGGAAGTGTGCACGCAAGGCTAGCTTGAACTCAAGTCTCAGCACATCAATTCATCCTATCGCTCCATGGAGTGATGCAAGCCCAGCAAAGCAATCGTGAGGAAGAAAGCCACTGGCTTAAACCAGTCACTGAGCCCATTTCGCTAAATAACTCTATACCGTTATTATGTACTGTACAGAACAGGTAAGATCACAACAAGTAATACCATTGCGACAACCTCACAAACCCCCCTCTACGACCCCTACTTTCCATACTTTCCACCAACAGTTGAGTGAGCTCTATATTCAACCCCCACAACCCGCCCGGAAAATATCGTCCTAAAACCATAGATCCTAGACCCTCGTTGTACAGTATAAATATGGTCACAACCTTCTACTCAAGTTCGGTTTAGGGCATCTGGAATAGTGGGATTGAGAGGCTATCATATAACTACCGTTCGCTAGGCCGCTACCCTGTCCCCAATTTGATAGTTCTACTTGAGCGCTGCATGACTAGCGATGCCAAGCGGGCAAAGGTCTATTCTAATGTACTTATCTTTGCAGGAAATCGGATGGCGTTCGGTAGTATGGCATATAATATTGCGGTGTGCAAGAGCAATACGAGCGCTAATTGATGCCGAGAAGAATATCATCTTGAAGTCACTGTGTGAAGGGTTGATTCTCTTGTTCATGATGGCCCCGGGGGGGTTACGTTAGGTCCTCAGGTATCGGAATAACTCTATGTGCGGTTTATCTATCTGTCTGTCTCTCCATCTATTGCAAGCAGGAAGAAATGAATATATAGAGGAGGATTAAAAAAGTGCAGATTTTGAAAAAAAAGTATCTATTCAACACAGGAATAGTAACCAAGAAAAATCGTGGAAGTTAACAATTGAAATAGTCCCCCGCTGCTGTAGGCTAGACACAATGAAGAGAAATTCGTGGGCTCTCATTCGTAAATATTAACAAATATCAGAGGGTTTTAGGGGTATATGCCTACATACATGTGGCATTCCCATGAATGACGGCCGGGGAGGGGCGGTTCAAGATCACGTGAATCAGACTAGCGTAAAGGACATACGGAAAGAAGGGAAGATAGTGATACCGGCAATAGCGTATGTAAGACTCCCGGAAACCGAGGAAGGTCGGTGCTGGAAAAGGGGGAAATCCTAAGAGGTTCGAGCGTGATCAATAGAGTACCCAGTGCTTCTGCTTCACCTTGGATGCGTCACAGTTGGTGGGGCAGCTGTGCATCCGAGGTTTCAACAGATTCCCAGGCTTGCAGAAGCTGCACGATTCTTCCATGTCCCTCCCCAGCAGCATACTAGATCGGTGTGCGGCCGTATTTATCTGGGTGACTGGGGTCGATGTCTTTCTGATCCAGCAATAACTTGATCACTCCCTCATACCCCTCGATAGCAGCACATCCGAGTGGTGTTCGATCATCCATTCTCGGGTGATTGACGTCGGCATTTTCCCGTTCCTGCAATAACTTGGCCACTACTTCATGTCCATTGATACCGGCATGCGTAAATGGTGTCCGGCCATCCCTATCTGGGCGATTGGGGTCGACATTTTCCCGTTCCAGCAATAACCTAACCACTCCTTCATGTCCTTTGAAAGCGGCAAGTGCAAGTGGTGTTCGACCATACATGCCCGGGCGATTGGGGTCGACATTTTCCCGTTCCAGCAATAACTTGACCACTCCTTCATGTCCATTGATAGCGGCATGCGCAAGTGGTGTCCGGCCATTCCTATCTGGGCGATTGGGGTCGACATTTTCCCGTTCCAGCAATAACTTTACCACTCCTTCATGTCCTTTGATAGCGGCAAGTGCAAGTGGTGTTCGACCATACATGGCCGGGCGATTGGGGTCAACATTGTCCAATTCCAGCAATAGCTTGACCACTCCCTCGTGTCCTGTAATAGCAGCCCAGGCAAGTGGTGTTCGATCGTCCTTATCCGGACGATTGGGGTCGACATTTTCCTGTTCCAGCAGTAGCCCGACCACTCCTTCGTGCCCATTCTTCGCCGCCCATGTGAGCGGCGTCCTACCTGCACAATCTTGTTGGTTGATCTTGTAACCTTCGGAATTTATGAATACAGTCACAAATTCAGCAATCCCGAAGAACGATGAGCAGTGTAGTCCGGAGAACAGCGGGGAAGTAGCTATGCCTCCGATATACTGGGGATGCAGTTCTTCCTCTAAAAGTGATACAGCGGATATGTGGTCTTCATATAGATTCAAGAGCTCTAACGCAAGGATCCTCACGTTATCTGAGAGATCCCTGTTCGTATGTGTTCCCCAATACCTCGAAGAATATTTGAGGAATGGCATGCGTCTATGGTATGAGAGAGAATGGGATGTAGGGTTCTTGACTTGTTGTGAATTTAGATAAGTCAAGCAGGTTTCTGCGAGTATCGAGTGCGGTCGATTGAAGAGACTTGGAGAAGCACAAAGGTATTCTTGGATGGTGTAGTGGATTAGCCGTACAGTCGAAGCCTCCTCATCGACTAGGATCAGGCCTTGGCAGCAATCTAGCAATGTACCAATCGAAGGAACATTTTCGGGATCAAAATCCCTTTCTCCTATCTCCACCGCCAGCGCATGGCACAACTCATCCACCTGTAATGGCCGTTCCGAATAGCAGACCCATGTGAGAGCAGCTATCGCAAGCTTTGCCTTTTCCTCATCCTGAGCCTTTATACGCTCCAGTGTCGCACCGTATACATCCCCTAACCCCATCCCATCTTTTATCGACTTGAGTGTTTTTCTCCGCCGTGCAACTGTAGTTCCTCTCAAGATTGCCTCGATGTGGAGAGAGGCTAGCAAGAACCTAGGTTCAAATAATATGTCAGACATGAATTTAGCGGAGATTTGCCCTTGGCCTCGCTCCTACGTACGTTTCTGAACCTATTGCGGGGATGCTCTCCATAATATCCCTCTCCAATGTGCTGCTCATGATATTAGGGATCGTGTCCTTCCTGAGCTTCTCCCGCAGAAATCTAAGGACGCCGTCTTCCGTAGTCTGTATAAATATAAAGGTTGCCGCCCCACCCAACTGCCTCTCAACCTCACTCCGCACATGTGGTCTTCCCGTCATAAATAACCGTGTATTGGGGGACCCTTGCAACATCTGGCCTAATGATTCAAGAACCACCATTCGATGCTCTGGGGCGCATTCGTCAAGTGCATCAACACATAAAAATGTGCGCCTCGTCGCTGTGATTGTTTGGAACATCTTCAAAATCCCTGAAACTTGGAGTCCTCTCCCCCCAATAACACTTCCCTCATTCTGAAAATTCTCGGCTATCGCTTCAGGAATTTTCCTCTGTCCGCTAACCAGCTGTCTTAGCAGGGAGCCAAGCATATTTACTGGTGATTGCTCATTCCGGGCAGCAAAGTCGAAGTAGAAACACGCAACGGCAGGATCTCCCTTAACGGCCTCGTCGCATAGCTTGTCTATAACTAGTGAACTATCATCGCAGCGTGTTAGTAATAGTATTCTTTGATTCCCCGCAACGATTGGCTCCTTGCTCTCTTACACGATATAGCTCTTTCCCACTCCTGGATTTCCGTCGCAAAATAAAGTGGGATGATAAGATCCATTTCCCCCACTACCATTTTTCCAGCCTCTGAATTCTTCGGTTCCAAGGACCCAGTCTCCTATACTATTGACCCGCCGAGCTCCGATGTCTCGATGCCGCACCCGTGGCTCTAATGGAGATAGCCATGCCAGTATTTCTGATCTATCATCGGAGGTGGTGTAGTTATTGGTAATTGTGGTGTTGAAAGAGTTTGTGGTGTTAAATGAGTTATCGTTATTATTGAAAGCTCGTAACCTGGACATTTTTTTCAATTTTCACTGCTGTGAACGTTGTTGAGAGTGAGGTGTTGATCAACTTGGAGTCTGTTGAACGCAATTACATGAAATTGAGGAAAAGCGGGGTTGATGAAGCCTTGAGCCTGGTTGATAATACTGTTTCCAGTTACCGGACCCGAAACTCGTTACACAAAAGCCTGACAACGGATCCCATCCCCCTACAGCTTAAAACACTGCTCTGTTGTAATTGTCATCTTACCCTTCCTCCCCGAGTCAGCCTGCCACAGAATCACGGCTTAGATTTTTCTTTCTCCTGTGGAAGAGAATCATACCCAATGGGAATGCACTCATCTATCACATACCCGTTCAATGATTTTTCTTATGGAGCCAAGCCAAGATTTGCCAGCTTCTGTTTTAAATCTAGAATCTACTATTGTGAATGGAGAGGTATCGGCATCTCTGCTGCACCAAAATAAGTCAGTGTAGCTTAAAATTTCCATCATTTGCTTTGTTTTTTTTTGTTCATTTATATTTCTTCTACAATTTACTATCTCTCCTTCCTTCTCTCTGAAGTGTAGATGCAATAGGTATTTAGATTTTGGGGAAAAAATAAATACATGCATGGAGGGAAACGGATATGTGAGCTGTGTTAGAGTTGACGGGCAAAGATGTGAGAAGCAGAAGGGTACGATGAAAGATTACCGAACACCTTGAGTGATATCATTTGTTCTGAAGTTGAAAGGAGATGGTAGAATTGACGGAGATGGTTTATGGTCATGTCTTTCGTTTATCATCGTTATTGAAATAGGCAGGAAAATGAGGTTTCACATCGGGGGAAATGGATGACTGTGGGGAACAATGGAATGAGTAGGTTGATTTCCTTATACTATACAATATTCTTATGCTTTGTGTGTTTCACCGTTGCGCCATTTATCAATCAACTTCCAGTAGCTCTCCCGACAAGGCGATCCCTAGAGGGGCAAGGCTGATATCACTATTCTTATCTTTACTGTTCGTTCAGGGAGTGGTAGGTATTAGAAAACTAAGTCACCAGCTATCGCCCGGTATTGTATTTGACCATGTGCAACATGATTCGCCTGGTTATTATATGCAGGTAGAGCTATGGAGCATTTGAGCTACGCACTTGGGACCAAAAGGAGCAGAGATCACGACAATAGTTGTTGAGCCCTGCTCATAAAAGCAACCTTCGAATATATTCCAGAGACTATGTCGAGTTTCGAGGATTAGAGAAGGCGCACGGGAATTGGCTGGGTACTAAGTTGCTCTCCAGAATCTCACGCTAAGCGGGTAATGGGCACCTAAAACGATGCAGAAGGGTTTGGCTGCACAGTGGGCTTTTGGAGTTTATATGGTAATTGTCTTTGATGGCGGAGACTAAAAAGTGCTGGCAGCCCTCCCACCCTACTCCCTCAGCTCTGGCCTGGTAGGGGTTCCAGATAAGCAGGATCTTCATTAAGCCATGGCTATAGTGGAAACCAGTCACCATAATACCTTGCTTGGCCAACAACTAGCTCTTGCGCGGCTTCTCATCGGTGTCGGATATACTTCTCCCTATTGCGTACTTCCATGATAACAAAAGAAGAAAAACATTCTCTAAAATCATCCCCCCACAAAAGAACCCTGGATTAAAGACTCTAGTTCTTGATGCAGTCCATTTGATTCTCGGGCACTCAGGTCTGCGGATTACTGCGGCTGACAGATTTGTTGACGAAGGCATTGCTGAAACTCTAGATTTCGAGAAACAACGTAACTCTAACTAGAACACGCCAAGCAGCATCAGGTGATCTCCAACAAATAACAAGCTTTCGGAGTATCCTGTATTCTACCTTAATTTAATAAGAGTGATTAAAAGGGTTGCGGTGCTACTAAATATCGACTTACGCGTGAGCATGGAAAACCCATTTTCTCCTACTCTCCTTTTACCTACCACAAGCTTTTTGCTTCTTATGGCATTCTATTCGTGCTCAGATCGGGCATCAAGAGCCCATATAATCTTCCGAGGTAGGCAAGAAACCAGCACTCTGCTGGGGAGAATAGTATTCGAATAATACCATAGGTTCCGGTATTGCAACTACATAGCTGGTAGGGTGCCAGAACCCAGAGCCCTAAGATATAATACTGGAAAAGGGTAAGTTATCTCGAACTATAAAATATTATACAGATAATAGTGTCTTTTGCTACAGGAGTTCATGCTACAGAAAGTGCTGATAAATTAAGCTTCGTTACAACATGAGCATCTTAGGCGCCGACCCCCGGATCGGAAGACGGTTAGAAAAAAGGCCTAGAGCCTATTTAAATACGACAGATCCGTTCTGTTGCCCCACGCGAATCACCGTTTCCCTTGCGTTCCAGGAGTTTTGAATGGTAAAATAGCTGCGAAACGGAGAGGTTGTTTTCCCTTCTGTTTTTGCTAAACAGGCTCTTAGCCACGAGGCCTTGGTAGCACACGAGCATTGCGTACAGGAGGGCACTACTGAGGAGCCAAGCTAAGCCTACGAGACTCTTATCGGCAATGTCGGGAGCTAATCGTATATTTAAAAACATCAACCGGGGTTTATTTCCACTACTCTTTTCCATTGATAACCCTCCTTTTATCTCTTGCATCTTCATTGAGATCAAAGGTGTTTTTTGTATTGACTCAGCCAATAGCTTCTAGCTAATTCATGGCAAGTTAGCATGATGTGTCATATTAATCGTATTATCTGCTACTCGAGTATGTAAAATGACCATTCGATCACTAAAAATAGACGAGTGACTATCTGTGACGGCTCTACAAAACAAGCTAATGCTCGTGATAACTAATGTGTTAGCGTGGAGATAATAGCGGTCAATTGTTGTAGTTCCTGCGAACAGATTGGAGTGGAGTGGAGCCTTTTTTCCCTCCTTTCTTTGTACCTACTATACTAATCGGAGTTGTTTTGTTTATATTCTGGGGTAGAGGATACTAAGAATGTCACTGGAGAACCACTCTGCAGTCTCAGTTAGTCGAGTGGTAAATCTTGGATCCTGAATTATCCAAGGTTCTGATGGAGACTACTCAATATCATATTCAATGACTCTTTGAATTCCATCTGGGGTCCGCCGACTAACGGTACTTGGTTCCGAATTGATGTGACTGTAGCTGGGTTGGCAAAGGTGATAGCAAGCAGAAGGGCTGCGCAGTTAGTGCAGTGGGCTTCTTGGAATGGACACGAAGGAGGCCCTGGATGAAATTACTACTGGAACAATAGGTCGTCAACCGGACACACTAGATGACAACGGCCTAACACTTGATAAAAGTATACTGTATATCCTAGCTACCACCGAGGATGATAATAATAGAAAAATACATCACAGCCAAACCTTGCTACTGGGTCACCCAGCCCTACTACTGGTACACAATCCCAACGCGCATGAGGATAGCCACCCGTACCTACGGCTAACCTGCCGCTAATACCTACTATGCAGCTGATAACCCATGTGCCGTTTCCCTCATGACCGCAACAACTCGCAAATATGTTTGTCGCTGCCGCAAAACCCTCTCCCGCAGCTTAAAACACCGCCTTCTACAGTAGTATCATACCGGTAAGTGCTATCTTACCACTCCTCCTCCTAGACTAAGCTTGGCACAGAAACATAGTTTAAATTACCTACCGATATTGTTTTTTTGGCAGAGGGAAACTATACGGTAGGCAATCGAGATACATATATCTGTCAGATGCCCGCTCTACCCTCTATCCGATTTTCCCCCGGGAGTCAAGTTGGGCTTCGCTAGCTCTGGTTCAAAATCTACTCATACTCGAACAGGATTTAGCGTGGGTGGGGGGCTACTTCTACTGTATTGGGGTGAGCCAGTGTGGTTTGAAATTTCCATCATAGCTATGATACTCTTTTTTTTTTTTTGATAGATTACTTTTTCAAAAGTTAGTTTCCTCTTTCCCCCCCTGAAGTGTAGACATGGAAGACATGGAAGGTGACAGGCAACACTAACAGGGCGGGGAGAGAGCGAGCAAGGCTTGGCATGGCCAGTTGGCGGAGCCGCACTTGAACTTCGACAGCTGTGCCACACCCTAGAAGTCCACAATTGAGAAGGCGACCAAATCCTACCAGCCACAGTATCCCCTGAACAGGGATCTTGCTATCCCGTTGCAAAGAGCTTGTTAGACAAGGACTCAAGGAGGCTTCGACCGGGCAGTTAACCCACTTTACTACCGTATTTGCGAGCACCCCTTTGGCACAGCTTACTCGGCAATTCTAGAAACCTGCTTAAGTTGACTGAATTCGCAGCAGGTCAAAGGTCTTCCGACCCCCCCCCCCTCAGCCCTCTACGCGCACCCTTTCCCTATCTCCGACGCGCCTTCCCTCTCGGCCTCCAACACACAGTTTCTCGAATATCCTTCTCTATATTGGAGAATCCACGCCAAAAGGGGCCTTTCGGATTGCGCGCTGAAGTTATTTGACGATTAAAATAACCACATATCAACCAAATCTTCTCACAAGCACAGAAACCGAGTATCCATTTCGATAAACTTTGCCTGTTCAATGGTCCACGCCGCGCATCCATCTTTGTGATTGATGAGATTGTAGCAGCTTTGGCAGAGGTGGAGGGTCGTGATATCTATCAAGCGACAAAATAGCATGGGTACACCTCTCGCATGGGCTGCTGAGAATGGGCACGAGGGGGTGGTGGGAGAACTACTCAGCCGGGATGACATCGACCCAGACTGGCCAGATGCGTACGGCGAAACGCCACTCTTGCGAGCAGCCCGCAATGGGCATTCAGGAGTTGTGAAAATGCTACTCGGACGAGACGACGTCGACCCTAACGAACCCAATGGGAACGGCCAAACACCGCTCTATTGTGCCGCTATGGGTGGGCACGAGAGAGTTGTGGAAATGCTGCTAGGGCAGGACGACATCGGCCCTAACCTGCCAAATGAGGACGGCCAAACACTACTGTTGCTGGCTGCTCACAACGGACACGAGGGAGTTGTGAAAATGCTACTTGGACGAGGCGACGTCAACCCGAACAAACCGGATAAGGATGGTGAAACACCTCTCCTGCGGGCTGTCCACAATGGGCGCGAGGCAGTGACGAAATTACTACTCGGGCGGGACGTCAACCCCAACCAGCCTGATGAGAACGGCCAAACACCACTGTTGCTAGCTGCCTACGATGGACATGAGGGAGTTGTGAAAATACTACTCGGACGAGACGACATCAACCCTGGCAAGCCAAATGAGAGCGGACAAACACCACTGTTGATGGCTGCCCACAACGGACATGAGGGAATTGTGAAAATGCTACTCGGACGAGACGACGTTAACTCCAACAAACCAGATGAGAATGGCAAAACACCTCATGTCGGCTGCTCGGAATGGCCAAGAGGGAGTGGTGGAAATGCTGCTAGGACGGGGTGATATCGACCCCGACAAGTCAGACAAGCACGGCTAAACACCACTGTTTCTGGCTGCTTGCGGTGGACATGAGGGAGTTGTAAAAATGCTACTCAGACGAGACGACGTCAACCCCGGCAAGCCCAATGAGGACGGTGAAACACCTCTCACATCGGCTGTTTGGTATGGGTACGAGGGAATGGTGAAAGTACTCCTCGGTCAGGACGACATCGATCCCAACAAGCCAAGTGGGGATGACCAAACACCACTGTCGTTGGCTGCTTGCGGCGGACATGAGGGAGTTGTCAAAATACTGCTTGGACGAGACGACATCGACCCCAACCAGCCAGGTGAGGACGGCCAAACGCCACTCTTGCAAGCTGCCCGTGGTGGGCACGAGGGAGTTGTGAAAATGTTACTCGAACGAGGCGATGTCAACCCGAACAAGCCAGATGAGGATGGCGAAGCACCTCTCCTGTGGGCTGCCCGCAATGGGCACGAAGCAGTGACGAAATTACTACTCGGGCGGGACGACACCAACCTCGACCAGCGTGGTGAGGACGGCCAAACCCCACTCTTGCGAGCTGTTCGCAATGGGCATGAGGGAGTTGTGAAAATGCTGCTCGGACGAGACGACATCGATCTCGACAAGCTAGATGGCCAGGGCCGAACACCCCTATGGTAGGCTACCGAAAATGGCCACGCGAGGGTGACAGCTCTACCACAACCTCCAACATCTGCCACCCACAGCCCGGCCTAATCGCCCTCCTCGCAGTCTTCGAGCACCGTTCTAATAACCTGTCAGCCATTTTCGCAAGGACCACACCAGCTACAAGCCTGTTTGTCGCCGCCCCCGCCTACCTTCTGCCACTGTTCAATTAGCCCGCCACAGAAACACTGCTTAAATTTTCTTTCTCCTACGAAAAGAAATCATTCCCAATGGGAATGCACACATCTATCACATACTAGCTGAATCCCCTGTTCGGGTTTTTAATTTGCCAGCTTCTATTTCATATCTCGGATTTAGCTTGAGCGGAGGGGTACCGGTATCTCCACTACACCAAAATAAACTGGTGTAGTTTAAAATTTCCATCATATTTACTTGATTTTTTCGGTTATTCATTTATTTATTTTCCACAATTTATTCTTTCCCCTTCCCTTCTCTCTGAAGCGTAGATGCAATGGATGCTTAAATTTAGGGGGAAAAGAATATACATGCATAGAGGAAAATGAATATGTGTAGTGATCCCTAGAAGGACAAGGGTGATTTCACCATGTTTCATACTGTATATACTCCTGTCTTTACCGTTAGTTCAGAAAGCGATGTACATTATGGAACTAAGTCGAAAGCTATCCCTTACCACCCGGTATCGTTTTCGATCATGTGCAACATTATTCACCTAGTTACTATATTATACTAATTTACTCTCCAGAGTCACATGCCAAGCAGGTGGTGGGCACCTAAGACGGTGATGAAGGCTTTGGCCGCACAGCGGGTTTTTGGTATTTACACGGTAATCGTCCCTGATGGCCGAGACTGAAAAGTGCTGGCAGCCCTCCCACCCCACTGCCAAGCTCCGGCCTGGAGGGTGAGATAAGCAGGATCTCCATTCAACTACTCTCATAGTGGAAACTAGTAACCGCTATAATTTACTTAGTTAACTAGCTATTACGCAGCTTTGCACGAGTGTCAAGTATATCTGCACTATCCCTATTCCCTTACTTTCCGTGATAAAGGAAAGGAAGCCATTCCCGGCAATTGTCCCCTCACAAAGGAACTCTAATGTAAAAACCCTGGTTGTTGCGTTTGACTCCCGCATTCAGGGCTGCAGATTATTGCATCCGATCGATTCACCAATGGAGGCATTGCTGAAACTCTAGACCTGGCGAAACAACGAAGGTCTAACTAGACCATGCCGGCCAGTTTTAAGTAATTTCTGATAAATAGCGAGTTATTCGAGCATATCCTATATTCTACCTTAATTTAATAAGAGTAATCTAAAGAACCACGGTGCTGCTCAATATCGACATCGACTTATGAGCGAGTATGGATATTCTATCCTCCCCGAGTCTCCTTTTGCCTGCTATAAGTTTCTTTTCTTCTTATGTACCGGCCTCCTCTTCTCAAATTGCCCTCTAGAACAGACCTCCAGTAACAAACGAAACATACCTCAACAAGTCTACAATGGCTGATCTTAGTTTGAAAGCCCCAGCACCACGTCAAGGTGTCAGCCACGCTGGGGTCCCACGAGCCATCCGCTGGTTAGCCAACCCACATTGGACGGATGATAGTCGAGCCATGTTATACCATGGCCTAAAGTATCCTTCCTGTCAGGCACCCTCCTTATGAGGCGTGTTACCGTGCTCTTGAGCAACGGTAAATACTGCTCGTGGGAGCCGGGACACTCCCGGCGGGCAGGCGCTCTGGCTGTCGTCACAGTCCTAGAGCTCCTCCGCAACGGTGATGCAAATTCCATGGAGAGGAAAGAAGAGGAATTGGTGGGGGGTGGGGGGGTGGGGGGGTGGGGGGGTATTTATAGGGAGCTTGAGAAAGCGCCAAGAAAGTTTTTTCATTCTAGGGTTATTCAAGAGAGGATGAGGTCTGGGGTTCTATCTGCTTATCTCTCCCAGCTGCCCAAGGCCCCTTCTAACAGATCCGCGGGTCTTGATCTTCGCAACTAAAACTAACACCCCCTGGTACACTAAGGGCCTGTTCGGCATATGCTAGTAAAAAAATACGATCGTATTTCACGGAAATGGCTTATAAGCTGAAATAAAAATACAATAGTATTTCCTCATATAAAGATGTTTGGGAGTACTAGGCTTTTGCTATGGTATTTGTTGTTGCCAAACACTAGGCCAAACTACACGTCGTAAAAGTGGAAATACTATTGTATTTCTGGCATACCCAACAGGGCCTATGTAGAGCCCCTATTCGCCAGTGCATTTCAGAGATTCCGTTCTATATCTGCCTCTTTTGTTTGCCTTTTGGCCTTTCTTATATCATTGCATGTCCGCTGATGGCTTTATTACCATTGCCAGGGTGGTGACCATAGGAGGAGGGGACGTGGGGCCCTGGCGCCCTGGATATAAACGCCCATGCTTGAGAGCTCTTTATTCCATCATGAATTACAGAGGGTTGTCTCCCGTTTTCACGAGTTTCTAGTTATCCTTTGCCTCTCGCCCATCCACGGCACTGCTCTCCATTATGAGAACATCGTTTCGAGTTTTGAGTTTGTGATTATTTTACTAAGGATCGAATAGATGTACCAGTAGAACGTTTCGCCGTTTATGTCATATGTACTCTCCGATCGCTGAACTTTAATACCCTGTTGATGCCAAACTACGCTTTGAGATATTCAGAAGGCCTGCCATAGTGCGAAGAAGCGGAACCAGGAGGGACTGCGCTAGCTCTTCGGGGGAGCTATAGCACTTGAAAGCTATTCACAACTACGATACCAGAAGTAAATGCAATATCATATAGATTTCAACTTTCCAACTATGGTAAACTATTATAGTATGCGGAGACCCTCGATACAACCCTAGACCTCATCCTCTCTTGAATGACCCTAGAATGAAAAAACTTTCTTGGCGCTTTCTCAAGCTCCCTATAAATACCCCCCACCCCCCCACCCCCCCACCCCCCCACCAATTCCTCTTCTTTCCTCTCCATGGAATTTGCATCACCGTTGCGGAGGAGCTCTAGGACTGTGACGACAGCCAGAGCGCCTGCCCGCCGGGAGTGTCCCGGCTCCCACGAGCAGTATTTACCGTTGCTCAAGAGCACGGTAACACGCCTCATAAGGAGGGTGCCTGACAGGAAGGATACTTTAGGCCATGGTATAACATGGTTCGACTATCATCCGTCCAATGTGGGTTGGCTAACCAGCGGATGGCTCGTGGGACCCCAGCGTGGCTGACACCTTGACGTGGTGCTGGGGCTTTCAAACTAAGATCAGCCATTGTAGACTTGTTGAGGTATGTTTCGTTATGGCATTCTATTCATGTTCAGGTTGACCTTCACAATCCGATATCATATCCGGAGCCAGGCAAAAATTCTTTCCGTGCCTCAAGACAGTAGGATTCGAATAATACCATACATTCCGGTATTGATACTATATACTGTAGTGGTCGTACCACTTGGGACAGTCAGCTGTCAGCAAGGAGTGTCCTGTCCCTAAAAAACGGCTTCTTGTCAGGGTCAGCAGGGTAGTGTCCCAAACATACTACCCTGTCAGCTTTTCATAACCGGCTTTTTACGGTGATTTTCTCATTGATTTCGCTTTCTCATATTGGTCTTTTATTGCTCACAATATGTAGTGTGAAGATTCAATTTTTAGTAATTTGTAAATAACCTACAGTCTCTCACTAATGCTATAAACATCCAAACGATAGAGGAGATCAAGGGTACCACTTGTTTCCCCTACCTACAACCTAGAAATTACATTTATAGTATTAGCAGCCTTCGCCTAGACTCGGTCCTTAAAACCCTTATGTTGACTGTTACGAAAAATAGAACCGCAAAGTCAAAAAAAAAAGTCTACAAAATTTTGTCCCAATACCGTTTTGTGTCAGGAACCCATGTCCTAAATCCCAGTACTTAAATTTTCCTGTCAGCACGAAAGGCTTGTCCCAAGTGGTACGACCACTACAGTAGTTGATACAAGGCCAGAACTTCCAACCCTCAGCACTATACTGGAAAAGGGTATCTCGAGCTATAAAATATGATATATACCGAGTAATAGTGTCTTTTGCTACAGGAGTTCATGCTATAATACAGAAGTGCTAATAAATCAAGTTTCATTTCGACATGAGTATCTTTGACTCAGACCTGTAGATCAGAAGACGGTTAGACAAAACTCCTAGAGCCTATTGAGACATGACAGTTCCCTTCTTTTGGCCCATACAAATAACGGTTTCTCTTGCGTTCTAAGGGTTCTGAAACGAGAGTTTCTACCTGTATAATAGACACGAAACGAAAACTTTTTTTCCCGTTTTTGCCAAACAGGCTCTTAACCATGAGGCTTTGGTAGCGCACGAGAATTGCGTGGAGTTGGGCGCTACCGAGGAGCCAAGGTAGGTCCATGAGGCCCTTACCAGCAATGCCGGGGGCTAATCGTACATTTGAAAGCATCAACCGGGGTTTCTTGCCACTTCTCTGTGCCATTTATTGCGCCCCTCTCCCTCTTCTTTACTTCTGACATCTTCATTGAGATTAAAAGTGTTTTTTGTATTGACTCAACCAACAGCTTCTAGTTGATTCATAGCAAATTATTATACTGTATCATATTTATTTAATCGTATTGTATGGTATATGAGACTAACTTATCCGAAAGCTCGACTTAGGCGAGTGACGATTTGTGACGCCATTGCAAAACAAGAAACTCGTGGTGAGAACTAAATCACCCGCTTAGAGATAACAGCAGCTAATCCTAGCAGTTGCTATGAACAGACTGGAGTAGAGTGGAGTTTTCTTTTTCTCTTTTTTTTGTACCTACGACACTAATCGAAGTAGTTTTGTTTATATTCTGGGTTAGAGGATACTAAAAATGTCACTGGAGAGCCACTCTGTAGCCTCGGTTAGTTGAGTGGCAAATTTTGGATCCTGAAGTATCCTAGGTTCTAATGGAGACTACTCAATAGCATATTCAATGACTCTTTGAATTCCACCTGGAGTCCACCCACTAAAGGTGGTTCCGATGAACTTCTCGATTGCTAGAAGGGTAGTTTACCGTAAAGGCAGGAACCAACTGTGATACCGCACTGCCTTGCACCGTAAGGCTACTATACTTGGCGGCCTCGGGTAGAGGAGAAAATGTGGCCATTGCGTGTCTTTACTGACTACCCAGCCAAAAAGGAGCAGTCATCGACGAGTCAGGTGGGCTCCTGGAAATAGCTATGGGGGAGGGGTAATTCTATGGCATCCGCCAAAATCTGCCATAGGTAGCACGGCCTAAGCCTGAGGCTCCATCGCCCTCCTTACCGCCTCCGAATACTTTACTGGTGTTGGAACAGGCTGTAGTAGAAGAATGACTTGACATACTTCCTAGCTACGACCAATGATATAATAATATGATAGTATAGAGAAATAACATGACTGCCAAACCTTGCTACTAGATCACCCAGCCCTACTACACAACCCCAACGCGCATGAGGATGCCACCTGTACCTACGGCTAACCTGTTACCTAACAACTGATAACCCATGCGTCGTTTCCGCCATGACCGCAACAGCCCGCAAATGCGTTTGTGACTGCCACAGTGCCACTGCCTCCCTCCTCTCACTCCCGCCCAACCCTCTCTCGGAGCTTAAAAAGCAGGTTTGTACGATAGTTGCCATCTTACCTCTCCTTCAAGACTAAGCGTGGCGCAGAGATATAACTTAAATTATTATTTTTGAGGGAAGGATATCATACGAAATTGGGATGCATATATCTATCACACGCCCGTTCTGCCCCTATTCGGATTTTCCCCGGGGGTCTAACCGGGACTCTCTAGCTCTGGTTCAAAATCAACTCATACTCGAGCACTAGAGTACGAAGGTACAGCGCCTAAGTTTTGAATATTTTACTAGCAGGGGGTGCTACACTAGCAGGGGTGAGGAGGTGAATTGGGTAACCACTATACCCAATTTGCTGTCCTTATGCCCAATTTGCTGCCTTGGCCCCTGCTAGCGTAGCACCCCCTGCTAGTAAAATATTCAAAACTTAGGCGCTGTACCTTCGTAGAGTATCCCCTAAACCGCTGAAACATTCAGCCCCATTTAAAATGTAGAACACTAGCCTATTTGAGTAATCGGGAGTAGATCTACACGCTCCTCATCGTTTCCATCACGGACATACTGAGGAATACAGATTTTGCGGAATTCTCAGTACTACGCCTCTAGGAAACAACAAGGTTTTTTCTACTTGTGCCAGGCCATAAGTACCCGAAAACAGGGATTAAAGAAATATATGGAAAAACATCTGTGCGTGTCTGAGCGCCCATACAAATGATCACCCCCCATTTTCGGGTACTTATGGCCTGGGACAAGTATCACGGTTACTCAAATAGGCTAGTGTTCTACATTTTAAATGGGGCTGAATGTTTCAGCGGTTTAGGGGATAGGTAGGTGGATAAGCCAGTATGGTTTGAAATTTCCATCATAGCCAGTCATATTTCTTTTCGATTGTGGCCACATGCCTCTGCAAAAGTTTATTGATTGTTTCCCCTTTCCCCTGCCCCGAAGTGTAGAGACGTGGTAGGTGACAGGGGGAGAGAGTGATGCTTGGCATGGCTACTGTGCTAAGCCACGCTTTGAACTCCAACAAGCTGTGCCACACCTTAGTAGTTTAGAGTTGGAACAGGGTTACCGAATCCCAACAGCCATAGTACCGCATTAACTGGCTACAATATCCCTTGGGTAGTCTGAAACGGTAAAATTCGTAGCCAGGCACACTGACTCCAGATCAGTCAAAGACCTAGCTATTTCGGGTTGCGAATATTGGATTTCTAACGCCTAACAGACTCTGCCCCATAGAAACTATTAATTCCCAACAAATCACAATACTGGGATTCTTCCAAAACGGGATGAGTGTGCCCAGCTACGAATTTTACTGCTTCAGGCCGTCCAAGGGATCGGAATGGGGCTATTGCAAAAGTAGATAGAAAAGCGAGTTGCCGCCAACCTGGCTCTATGAATACTCAGCCTCACCAAGGAGTCATCCAACCTGCTTGCGACAACAACTAAACTGCGTCCGCAAAGTTCTCAAAAGGCCCTAAGCACGGGTGCCTGGGTGTTATGAGAACTTTGCGGGCACGAGTGTACGAGGCTGGTGCCAAAAATGATGAGCAGTTGCAACAAAAACAACACTTAGAATTCGGATACAGAATACTCTGCAGGCAATATCTCAACTACAAAGAAAACTAATAGGATGAAAGTAAACTAAATATTACAATGAAAATTGACTTTAAAGAAAATATAATCAAAATTGTGTTTGCATGCCTCTTCGTTGTTTGACCTGTCTGAGCCGATCGGGCATACTCTCAATATACCCGTTCCAATCTTCTGGTTCCAGATTCTCCCACTCCTCTTCTACAGCCTCGCGCATTTCCTGAATGGTTCCCGGAAAGCTATCGCGTGCCTTGATGCATTGCTTCATCAAGCGCCAGATGTTTTCGATGGGGTTGAGGTCTGGGGAGGCAGCCGGTCGAGGATGTAATGGTATGCCTAACTTCGCCTTGACCCCAACCAAGGCACGGCGGGTCCCATGTACTGGTGCTCCGTCTTCGACGTATTGGGAGGCGGGGGAGACGATAGGTTCTAAGACCTGTTGTTGATAGTCCTTCATAACCAGCCCTTTTTTCCCACTACCAACAAGAAAAACAAGAGGTGACTTCCAGTCATGACTGATAGCTCCCCAAACATGAACAGAGCTCCTTCCACTATGAAAGGTATGTTGTAGACAATGATCGTGGTAGCGTTCGTGCAGTAAACGGGTAACCCAAGTGGATCCTCGTTTTGATGTATCGAAGAAACACTCATCTGAGTACATGAGTTTTCTCCAACAGTCAACTGGTTTTTGCCAGTGCTCGCAGCCGTACCTCATCCGTTCACGCTGATTCTGTCGATTGATAAAAGGCTTTTTGCAGGCTTTACAGCGTGAATAACCATAGCGTGAAAGGGCCCTCTGAATTGTCCGTCCTGATACAGATAGCCCAACTTCCTGACCAAGCTGTCTCCAGCACAACTTTCTCCCTTCCCATCCGCTTCGAAGCCGACCAATCAACCGACGAATATCGTGTTTGTCCAAGCGGCGTGGGCGCCCAGGTCATAATCTTGTCCGTCTAAACCTTGGTGTACGACTCCATCGTGAAACTGTCGCATGTGGAACGTTGGTTTCATGGGCCACTTCTGACTGCGATAATCCTGTCTCTAATAGAGTAATTACTCTAGTTCGTGTCGGTGTCGTCCATTCACCCATTGGAAGCTGCCGTGGTGGGGTATTCATTTTTTAAAGTATTGGTAGGTGGTTGCGATGGTGAAAAATTTGCACGTTGCTGCTCATCATTTTTGGCACCAGCCTCGTACTGTACCAACACCGGGATCTTGGAGTAGTAAATAGAATTTTGAACCAATAAGCCATCAGGTTATGATAAATACAGAAAATTAACTAAGATCAATCAGTCACCTAACTATCACTCCCTGTATTTTTTATATTCGCTTGGCCCGCCACCCCCTCAAAATTACACCACACGCCGTTCCACTTTTTATTGCCTGGCCCTTATAACCAGCTAATGCGGTATCCATTGAACAGGGACCCTGCCACCTTCTTACCAAGGATTTGTTGTAGTAGATAGGGGGGCTCCAATGGGAGTTAACCCACTTTACCATTTGTGAACACCTCCGCTTCCATCGGGAACTTTATAATACAACCCACTGATAATTGCTTAAGTTTTCTGAATTTGCAACAGGTCTAAGGTCTTCTGGCCTCCCCCGTCCTTAATGTTGGAAAAATGGCTTTAATGTGACGGAAGTATGTCTGGTAGGGAGGAGTGGAGACTCACGTCATTGGTACCGTATAAAGATACCTCTCACGAGCATAAGTACCATCGCCCGGCAGCCATAAATAAGAGACAACTCTGATCCTTCTTCCACAAACATACTCTTCCCACATTCAGTGAAGTCTTCACTTCCGGTCCTATTGGTCACATCGCACACGATATTTCCGACACTTAACCCCCAACGCACACCCTTTCTCCGTCTCCAACGCTCTCGACCTCTGACACGCAGTTTCTCGAATATTCTTCTCTATATTGGGAAATCTACGCAAAAAGGGACCTTTCGGATTGCGCGCTGAGGTTATTTGACGACTGCAATAACTGTGTATCAATAAAATCCTTCTCGAAAGCACAGAAACCCAGCTGTGATTTCGATAAACTTTCCTTGCTTAATGGTCTACATCGCGCATCCATCTTTGTGATTGACGAGATTGTAGCGGGTTCGGTAGAGGTGGAGGGTCGTGATATCAAGCGGAAATACAGCATGGGTACACCTCTCGCATGGGCTGCTGGGAATGGGCATGAGGAAGTGGTTTGGGCTCTACTCAGCCAGGACGACATCGACCCGGACAGGCCAGGTGCGGACGGCGAAACGCCACTCTTGCGAGCTGTCCGCAACGGACATGAGGGAGTTGTGAAAATGCTACTCGGACGAGACGACGTCAGCCCTAACACACTGGATGAAGACGGCGAATTACCTCTCCTGTGGGCTGCCCGCAATGGGCGCGAGGCAGTTGCTGAATTACTACTCTGGCGGGACGACATCAACCCCAACCAGCCAGGTTATGGCGGCCAAACGCCACTCTTGCAAGCTGTTCGCAATGGGCATGAGAGAATTGTGGAAATGCTACTCGGACGGGATGACATCGACCCTAACAAACCAGATGAGGACGGCGAAGTACCTCTCATGTCGGCTGCTCGAAATGGGCATGAGGGAGTGGTGGAAATGCTGCTAGGACATGGAGACATCGACCCCAACAAGGCAGACAAGTACGGCCAAACACCACTGTCGCTGGCTGCTTGCGATGGACACGAGGGAGTTGTGAAAATGCTACTCGGGCGAGACGACGTCAACCCCAACAAACCAGATAAGGACGGCGATGTGTCTCTCACACGGGCCGTTTGGAATGGGCACGAGGGAGTGGTGAAAGTACTACTCGGTCAGGACGACGTCGACCCCAACGAGCCAAGTGGGGACGGCCAAACACCACTGTCGCTGGCTGCTTGCCGCGGGCGCGAGGGAGTTGTAAAAATGCTGCTTGAGCGAGACGACATCGACCCCAACAAGCCAGGGGAGGACGGCCAAACGCCACTCTTGCAAGCTGTTCGCAATGGGCACGAGGGGGTGGCAAAAATACTACTAGAACGAGCCGATGTCAATCCTGACAGGCCAAATAGGGACGGCCAAACACCTCTCCTGTGGGCTATTTGGAGAGGAGACGAGGGAGTGATAGCTCTACTGCAGCCTCCAAAATCTACAACCCACGGCCCGGCATAATCCCGAAGAGCTATCGCCCTCTTTACGGCCTTCGAACACCCTTCTAATAACCTGTCTGCCATTTTCACAAGGACAGCACCAGCTCAAGCATGTTTGTCGCTGCCACCACCTCCCTCTTCTCGCCCCCACTTAGCCTTCTCCCACAGCTTAAAACGCTGGCTTATTACACTATGATTACCGTTCTGCACTTCCTCCCCAAGTCAGTCTACCACAGGAACACTGCTTAAATTTTCTTTCCCCTATAGAAGGAAATCGACCCAATGGGAATGCACACATCTGTCAAGTTATACTGGCTTATTCTGGCGCAGCAGAGATACCGGTATCCCTCTCCTCGGGCTAAACGCTAGATTTGAAACAGAAGCTGACAAATCCTGGCTTGACTTAGTAGGAAAGATCCGAATAGGGGATTGGCCGAGTCTATGAAATTTCCATCATATTTACTAGCTGCTAATTTATTTTTTTCTACAATTAATTGTTTCCCCCTTCCCTTCCCTTCTCTCTGAAGTGTAGATGCAATGGGTGTTTAGATTTAGGGGGAAAAAATATACATTCATGGAGGAAAATGGATATCTGTGCTATCGAATTGGCTTATCAGCGAGCCAGCATATTCTATCCTCTCAGAGCCCCCGCCCGCCTGCTACTAGGTTTTTTCTTCTTATGTCAATCTGTCAATGACTCCATGCTCAGGTCGGGCCCCACAAACCCGTATGATCTTCTGAGGCAAGCAAGAAACTAGCACTGTGCCCGGGACAGTAATGATTGAATAATACCGTACCTTCCGGTATTGCAACTCGCTGATATAGTGCCGGAACCCCCAGCTCTAAGGTGCAATACCGGAAAATAGAATCTCGAACTATAATATCTAAAGTCAGTGAATAGTATCTTTTACTGCTAGGGTTCATGCTGTAGAAAGTGCTGATAAATTAAGCTTCATTACAACATGAGTATCTTACATGCTGACCCCCAAATTAGAAGACGGTTAGACAAAGGGCCTGGAGCTTATTTAAATACGACAGTTCCGTTCTATCGCCCCATACAAATCACGGTTTCCCTTGCGTTCCAAGAGTTTTAAAATAACTGTGTCTATAGGTAAAATGGCTATGAAACGGAAAAGTTATTCTTCCTTCTGTTTTTGCCAAGCAGGCTGCTAGCAATGAGGCTTTGATAGCACACGAGGATTGCGTGCAGGAGGGCGCCACTGAGGAACCAGGTTAGGTCTCTGAAACCCATATCGGCAATGTCGGGAGCTAATCGTATATTTAAAAGCGTCAACCTCTGCATTTATAACCCTCCCCGTTTCCCTTTTACATCTTGATTGAGATTAAAGGGGTTTTTATATTAACTGAACCAATAGCTTTAGTTGGTTCACGGCAGGTTACGATACTTTATCATATCTTACATATGATTATGTATGATAATAAACTAGGAAACGCAAAGGAGTAGGTGGATCATCTGATAAAAACACCAGATAAGGAGAAGCCAAGCCAAAGATCCATGATAAAGTATTGTGTATCTAGCTGGGTTAAGTCCTAAGTGGCACTCACCTCTTCCTGGTGTGAAGCTTTGGACTATTCTCACACATCCAAGTTCAATATAAATAACCCTAAGGTGAAAAATTTTCCTTTCAAATAATACAAATCACATAAATACTAGCAATGCTTCTCTCTATAGAGAAAGATCAACCAACCAACTAACCATATCAGTAGTCTACTTTCTTATTGTCTACGCTTGCTTCTACTTCATCAAACGCTTTATTTGCGCCTCAACTTTCAATTCAACTCAGTAGTAAGATTCTATTCTGGTATGTTTGCACTGACGATATTCTATACCATGGCAAGCTATCTACAAGTTTAGATATTGTGATTGGCTGAGTCAATATTAGGATATACTAGTAATCAATGGCTGGTATTTAGCTAGATGGCTTGCTATACGAGACACTCACTATTGTGTTGAGTAAGTTTGCAAATATGATGTGAATATACTAAATTAAGATTAGTCATTTTAGACACTATCAGAAACTGAGCATGAAGCAGCATTAGTAAAAAAACAGCCTGCCCCCTGTGCCTCATGTCGTTGAGTTTTATGTTTTGGCACATCATGAGTTCTCTGATCATGATATTAAAAATGCCGTTAGTTTTACTAAAGAAGATGATATTAATTCTGTTTTGTGCAAAATATGAGCAATTTTTATTAAGAACTCACAGACCTTTTACATACCGAAGTTGAGAAATTTGAGTTCACAACATACAACTTTGTAATGTAAAATGTCTATGAGATATTGATAAAAATAGCTCATATTTTGCTAAAATTAAGATTACTATCTGGTCATTAGGGGACACAATCGGAAGCATCATGATTAATCGGGGTCACTCATGATTAGCCAAAACGTAAAACTCAACGACATGGCTCACCGTGGAGCACAAAAGATAGATTTTTTTTTTGCTGATGAGCCATTGTTGAGAAATAACTTAAATACTTAATATTCTATGGAGCATACATACAAGCCAAACTTGCCAGTAGCTTTTCCTTTCAGGCACACTAAAAAATCATACACACTATGTCCGCAGATTTCTCAAAAAGTTCATCAATCAATATAACAAACAAAAGACAATCTACAAAACTCAAATGATGTTCAGAGCACTAAAATACCAAGCAATTATATCCAAAGAGTACAAATGCAAGAACTGAACACAAGAGAAACTAGCACAACTTGAGTATTTTCCTTCTACTGAATGCTTTTTAAATATAATTGATACTGATGGCATTGCTTTAGGCTACTGACTCTGATTTTCTGCTTACCTCTTTAGAGTACATGAAGACACAGAGGGTATACTCCCTGAGATGAAAGCATCCGATAAACACAAATGCCGAAATTACAGAGTGCATCACTACACCCACTGGGCAAGCTTCAGAATCCAAGTATTTGAAAGCTCTAAGTATGAGAGCCAAAAGGCCACAGCCAATAAGTCACTCAATATCAATAAACTTCTATTTCAATATCAATTGAACTTCCTGAAAATACACAGTCCTCAAATATAGATATCGATAATCCAGAATATATCCAATTCCTCTAATACTTAATTCTTAAACCTTGTCTGTTGATGGCATTGTATTATGATTAGATAAGGTATGAGCTTTAAGGAAAGGGAAGATCATAAGAACTAGTAGGATAGAATGTCAATATTTAATACAGTTGTGCCTTTTAGTTAAAAAGAAGGGAAAAGTGCAGAAGTGGTTTTGTGGCAGTTGGTGATTAAGGTTGTGGCTGAGCGAGATATCTGGTTCATATTTTTGAGGACTATTATTGCCCATAAAGCCAATGCAGTTATGAAGGAAAGTTGTAACTTTATTGACCTCTTTTGTCACAAGAGCTTCTAGAATGTCCAGCATCACTTGCCAGTACAGGAGCAGAGTGGTCTACCCAAGTTTACAGATATCAGAAAGGTATATTTTATTATGTCTTATTCTAAATATTTCTACAATGTTACTTTTAGCTTTATTGTCAAAACTTCCCTACTCTAAAAAACAGTGACAAGCACTTAACTCTGCCAGAGAATGTAACTCTAAAGATAAAGCATAGAAGTCAATTGTCATAAATAGTGACTAAGCACGAAAGTTTTCACATGAGTCATGCTTGTGAGTCATAAGGCTTAGTACATCAGCAAAAAAACAACCTGCCCCCTGTGCCTCATGTCGCTGAGTTTTACGTTTTGGCATATCGTGAGTCCTATGATTGTGATATTAAAAATCCCATTAGTTTGACTAAAGAAGATGATATTAATTCTGTTTTGTGCAAAATATGAGCAATTTTTATTAAGAACTCATGAACCTTTTACATACCGAAGTTGAGAAATTTGAGTTCATAACATACAACTTTGTAATGTAAAATGTCTATGAGATATTGATAAAAATAGCTCATATTTTGCTAAAATTAAGATTTGTATCTGATCATTAGGGGACACAATCGGAAGTATCATGATTAACTGGGGTCACTTGTGATTAGCCAAAATGTAAAACTCAATGACATGGCTCACCGTGGAGCACAAAAGACAGATTTGTTTTTTGCTGATGTACTTTCACATGACGATGTGATAGCATGTCATTCCTTTGTTATAATTGGTTTATTGTTTTGACATGACTCACGATTGTAATCATATAATTATAACTTTCGCATATGACTCGTAGTTATGAGTCATGGGTTTCATGCATGTGACGCAAATCACGCACATGGCTTGTTTATTGTATTTTGATTGGTTATTGGGTTATTATGCAGTAACTCATAGGAGTCAGCTGAGGGATTTCACACTATAACTCACTATGAGTCATAGGAGCGTATGATGAGAAGGTATGAGTTATGAAGGTTAGGGTTGCAGGAAGAACGAGTATAAAAAGGGGTCCTTACGAACTCTTAGTTGAGACACGAACCATCTCCTCTACACACCCGGCGATTGAAATCTCAACACCACGAGAATTCATCGTCAACATCCACCTCCCGCACTCTCAGTGAGCTGCAACTCCTTATGATGGACTCGGACTTGGGCACCCGTTTCCTAGGGCCTGTCCCATCCTCCTCTTAGCTTATGTTTTGTGGTTTCCCTCAATATTTGCACAGTCGGCAACACCCTCGCGTCCATGTTACAGACAGCTGAGATCACGGTTCGCAGTAAGAGAAAGATTTTCATCAGACAACAGTCGATTTCTCTGTTCTCTTCGATTACGTTTCATTCCAGGCTGCCTAGTCAGACACGCACACGTCTCCGATAGTTCCTACGACTCTTGGGTCTACCCCTCCTGTCCTCCGCTCGGTCTCGTCCCGTGGCTCAGTTACAGCCAACACCCTCCACCCGCTAACGGCTCACTCTTTTGCCGAGGCACCACTCACAGCTGGTACGCTTACTGCCATCAGTACCACCCATCCCCGATGGCGGGCTCGGCCGCACCCCTCGGTTACGCTCGGTCATGGTATTGCACAGCCTCCTTGGACGATGTCAACGCCTTGGGTTACAGAGTAATGTGATGGACTTGCTTGGGTTTAGCGTTTACTGTCCTTCCGTTCGGTGTTCTGTAGTTTTAGGCTGAATTTTCACGGTTGGGTTTCTGTTAGAGCACTTGGGATATGAACGGAGTTTCTTTTGTTACTTTGTTTTAAAGGGGAGGAGTTTTCGGGTCCGGTTTTCCTGTTGTCTCCTGCCTGTCGTCTTGGTAATTTATTTCTGTTGTCTACTTAGCCGATAGGGGTTTTTTGTCTTCGCGGCGGGATTGTGCGGTTGGTTCCATACCAGAGGGACTTGGGATGATGGTTTTTTCTGGTAGTCCAAGGAGGATTTCTTTACATAGGGGGTTTTTCCTTACCATAGCTAACGCTGCACGTAGCCTTTGTACCCTATTGTTGATAATCAAAGCGCATGATATAAAAATAAAAATAAAATAAAATAAAATAAAATAAACCAAACTCTTGGTTGAGACACGAACCATCTCCTCTACACACCCCGCGATTGAAATCTCAATACCACGAGAAATCATTGTCAGTTCCATCCACCCTCTGCACTCTCAGTAAGCTGCACCCCCCTCTATGACGGACTTGGACTTGGGAACCCGTTTCCTAGGGCCTGTCCCATCCCCCTCTTTGCTTTTGTTTTGCTTTCTCGCTTAGCATTTGCACGGTCGGCAACACCCTCGTGTCCATGTTACAGAGGGCTGGGATCACAGTTCGCAGTAAGAGAAAATCTTCCATTAGACTACGGTCAATTTCTCTACTCTCTTCAATTATGTTTCGTTCGAGGCTGCCTAGTCAGACACGCACACGTTTCCGATAGTTCCTACAATACTTGAGTCTACTCCTCCTCTCCTCTGCTTAGTTTCGTTCTCAGCGGCCTGTGGCTCGGTTACAGTCAAACTTCCTCTCATTAGCTGGCATTCTTACTGCCAAAGGTACCACCCCTCCCCGGCGGTGGGCTCGGTGGTACCCCTCGGTTACGCTCGGTCATGGTATTGCACTGCCTCCTTGGACGATGTCAACGCCTTGGGTTACGGAGTTATATGATGGATTTGCTTGGGTTTAGCGTTTACTGTCCCCCCGTTCTGTGTCCTGTAGTTTTAGGCTGAATTTTCACGATTTGGTTTCTGTTAGAGCACTTGGGATATGAACGGAGTTTCTTTTGTTACTTTGTTTTAAAAGGAGAGGACTTTTCGGGTCCAGTTTTCCTGTTGTCTCTTGCCTGTCGTGTCGGTAATTTATTTCTGTTGTCTGCTTAGCCGATAGGGGTTTTTTGTCTTCGCGGCAGGATTGTGCGGTTGGTTCCATACCAGAGGGACTTGGGATGATGGTTTTTTCCGGTAGACCGAGGAAAATTTCTTTACACAGGGGGTTTTTCCTTACCATAGCCTACCGCTGCATGTAGCCTTTGTACCCCGTAGTTGATAAATCAAAGCGCATGATACAAAAAAAAGTAAAAATAAAAATAAAAATAAGAAAAAAGAACTCTTAGTTGAGACTACGAACCATCTCCTCTACACACCCGGCGATTGAAATCTCAACACCTCGAGAAATCATCGTCAACATCCACCACCCGCACTCTCAGTGAGCTGCACCCCCCCTACGATGGATTCGGACTTGGGCACCCATTTCCTAGGACCTGCTCCATCCCCCTCTTCGCTTTTGTTTTATGTTCTCGCTTAGTCCTTAAACAGTCGGCAACACCCTCGCGTCCATGTTCCAGACGGCTGGGATCACGGTTCGCAATAAGAGAAAACTTTTCATCAGAGTACGGTCAATTTCTCTACTTTCTTCGATTACGTTTCGCTCAAGGCTGCCTAGTCAGACATGCATATATTTCCTATAGTTTTTACGATACTTGGGTCTACCCCTCCTCTCCTCCGCTCGGTTTCATCCTATGGCTCGGTTACAGCCAAACTTCCTCTCATTAGTTGGCACTCTTACTGCCACTTTCCCCTGGGCTCACCCCTTCCCTGTGGCTCAGCTCAGCTACAGCCCTTGGATACGCTTGGTCATGGTATTGCACTGCCTCCTTGGACGATGTCAACACCTTGGGTTACGGTGTAATGTGCTGGATTTACTTGGATTTAGTGTCTACTGTCCCCCCATTCTGTGTTCTGTAGTGTTAGGCTGAATTTTCACGGTCAAGTTTCTGTTAGAGTACTCTGGAATATTAATCTGGTTTCTTTTGTTACTTGTCAGGAGGAGTTTTCGGGTTCGGTTTTTCTGTTGTTTCCTGCTTATTGGGTTTGGTGAAATTTTCTTGTCGTCCGTTTAGCCGACAGGGGTTTTTTGTCTTCGCGGTGAGATCGTGCAGTTGGTTCCATACCAGAGGGACTTGGGATGATGGTTTTTTCCGGTGGTCCAAGGAGGGTTTCTTTACACAAGGGGTTTTTTTTTACCATAACTTACCGCTGCCTGTAGCCTTTGTTCCCCATAGTTGATAAATTAAAGCATATGATACAAAAAAAAAAAAAAAAAATAGAACTCTTAGTTGAGATACAAATAATCTCCTCTACACCTCCGGCGATTGAAATTTCAACACATGAATTTTTATTGTCAACTCCGCCCCCTCCTGTACTCTCAGTGAGCTGCACTCCTCCTGCCCCCATGATGGTCTTGGACTTAGGCACTCTATTCCTAGAGGCTCTTTTCTCTCCTTACTTCTCTTCTTCTCTCTCCTCTGCTCTCGCTTCGCTTATCTTGCTTAGTGTTTGCACAGTCGGCAACCTCTCCTCATACCAGTGTACTGTTGTCAGCTTTGGGCAATCTCTGAAGTAGTGGCTTTGGTTGCCCTGCTCTCTGGTATTGCCCTCTCTCCTGAGCACTTCAGTCGGTACAGTTGTATCACGTAAAACCATGACCCCTTGGTGGTCCTCAGCTCCTGTATCACTGTGTTTGGTCCACCCCTCCTCCTCCTTCTCACTCGCTCCGTGTCCTCTCTTGCCCCTACCTTCAGGCCCCCTCTTCGTTTCGTCTGATCACTCTGTCACTGCTTCTTCACTGGTACTGTGCTGCTACCCTCTCCCTACGGTACCTTGGTTACCACCCTCCACCCTTAGGCTTCGCCTGGAGGGCCTTACTTCACTTCCGCCACATACTTTATTCCTAACCCCGGCGCCTGACCTATATGGACCCTGGAAGTTACCTTTCCTCAAACATGGCCCTCTTCTGTTTTCCTTTGGAAATGAATGGTTTTGGTATTTGGATTTAGTTCACTGTTGGTTCAGGATTTAGTTTTCTATAGCGTTTTGTTTTTTGGGTTTCTTTTATACTTTTTGTTCGAGTCTTTAGCTCTCCGGCGCCTGGTGTGGGTTTTTAGACCAGGGTTTTGGCTCACGATTTTCCACTGCCTTGATGATGAGATGGACTGGAAGGAGGTTTTGTTTATACCATAGCTCGCGCTGTATGCACTTTCTTTGTACCTAAATCTCTTGACCTTCGGCCTCAGGCAAACAAATGAAAATATGATATAAAAAAAAAAAAAAAAAAAAAAAAACTCTTAGTTGAGAGTTCTTTACGAAACTATCTAAGTTATTTTCCTACAATATACTTTTGATATCATCTTTATATCTTACACAGCTGGGATAAAAACTATAGTGTCTCTTACAAGCTTAGCAATCTATCGTATACAATAGGAGTCTAGATACTCAGTTATCATTGTACGCAGAAGTCAGAAGAAGTGTGATCACTACTAACTTGAAGGCTCGTGGTTATCTGCTGCAAGTATTGCCCAAAGGGAAGAGAATAGTAACGCCAATTATTGAAGTTTTCTCAGGAGTCACTCATCTATAACAGAAAATTCATAGGGCAGTACAGACTGACCACAGATCCTATAGGGCTCTAAACAGCTATAGACAAGCCTTGCGCCACCCCTGAACCAGGTTGTAAGCCCAGTCCCCTATAATTTTGCCATATATATTTTTACACTACCGGTAGGATCTTGCATCCTATATAATAGCAGTTGCCCTATAGGGTCTTCTAGAGTCTTTATCAATTTCAAATTTTTGATAAAGCATGTAAGGTATATGGCTCCCAGGTAATACCATCTACTACATGAATCAATATGTAATATATATAAGATAAAAGATTTTTGTGATATCAAAGGGGGTTTTAACAATGTCAACACTTCTATCCTCTGTTTCTTCCTGAAAAAAAAGAGGATAAACCATTATTTGGTTTCTTGGGTATTTTCTTTTCTTACTAATTGTCATTGCTGCTGGTTATTTCAAGGATTTCCCAAGGTTTTTTCTCCTGTTACTGTTGGTACCTCTCAGGGGTCCCCAATATCACCTCTTATGTTTGTTATTTATATTTCTTGCTTACATCTTCTCCTGTACTGGGGTCTTGTTCTTTCCTATATTGATGATTTTTGTCCTACTAAGGTATCTGATTCATACTGCTCAAGTGGTAGGTACCTGCCGAGAACCTTTAGAATCATCAAGGCTTAGGCTGCCAGGATAAAGATTGGCTTTTCAGTCCTAAACACTGAGCTTATCCACTGCGGTGCTCTCATTCAAAGAGACTCCCGGTCTTCCCATGCCCATCTCTCATTTCTCTCGAAGACCAAGTATTTTTCTCTGCCATCCAACTCCACTAGCTTGGATACTAGTTTCTTCCCAACATCTCTACTACCATGCATTTCTCCTGTAGGCTTGTCCTGTCACAGGCTGTATTCGCTGCCATCAGATGCCTCTCCTCTCCTAAAGCCGGTGTCTTCCCTCACCTTTGTCACAGGCTGGCTTGCTCTCTGTTCTTCCTCATCTTATCCTACAGGGTGGACCCTTTTGCCCCTACTAAAAGTTTCCTCTCCAGAATGGACACCCACTGGAAACAGATTCAGAGATGGGTCACAAACTGCTTTTGCTTCATCGCTCTTTCTATCCTCTCCCCTGAGACTTTTCTACCACCACTCTATGTCCTTCTTACTACTCATGAAAGGCACAGGGCTGCCCTGCAGCTGGCCTGCCTTCCCTCCTAACATCAACTCTATAGCTGGCAGATTGGCTCTCTCCTTCTCCTCACTTATCAAAGCTAGGGCCCTAGACTTCTCTCGTCATCTCTACACCCACCTTCCATCTAATATTATCCCTCTTGACTGGAGGACACCTCTCCCCAAGTCGCCAGTTTACACCCACCTCCCAGTGGATGTACTCTATCACCTGATTTTTCTATTACTAGATAGTCTCTCTTACGTTCTCCTTATAAATGAAATTCTTCTTCCTAACCAGCCCTACCTTCCTGCAGATTTTCTCATATTGGTGTCACAAACGGTGACTAGCGAAAGAGGTTTTTCACATGATTCATACTTATGAATCATAAGGGTTTAGTATCTCACATGACTACGCGATAGCGTGTCATTCCTCTGTTATAATTGGTTTATTGTTTTGACATGACTCACGATTGTGGTCATATGATTATGATTTTCACACGTGACTCATAATTATGAGTCATGAGTTTCACGCATGTGATGCGAGTTGCGCACATGATATGATTCTTATGGTTTGATTTGGTTGATTGATTATTGCGCAGTGGCTCATAGGAGTCAGCTGATGGATTTCACACTATGACTTGCTATGAGTCATGGGGATGCGTGACGTGAAGGATGAGTCATGAGTTGCGGGAAGAACGGATATAAAAGGACCCTTATGGCCTCTTAGTTTAGAGTTCTTCACGCAATCATCTAAGTTATTTTTCTACAATATACTTTATCTTTACTACACTACCGGGCCGAGGACATAGTATCTCTCACGAGCTTAGCGATATATTATACGAGACAGGAGTCTGTATACTCAGCTGTTATTTTTCGTATATATAGGAGATAGTGCGACCACTATCGAAGGAAGGGTTACCTGCTGCAAGTATCGCCCGAAGGGAAGAGGATTGTAACATTTGATTGCGTCCACCATAAGCAGCACTTAACCAGAAACAGACAAGACGGAATCACCACAAGAAGACGATATCGAAGTAGCGGCATTCGATACTACTGCACTAGGAGAAGCACTAGACCAGACGTTGGGAGAATCAAGGGCCACTAGCCCAGACACACCAGAACCAACATCACCAGCAGGATCAGAAGCAACTACGCTGCCGGGCGGAACTCGAAGGAATACGATGTCGCTAGCAATAGGAGCCGCAAACACGGCGGGGGAAGGAGCAACAGATACAGAGAATGCTAGTACCCAGGTGCCGGAACTCAATGCGGGACAACTTCAGCAAATCATAACAAACCTCACAGGAGGCAACCGATGAGCAAAGATCAAAGAACCAGAGACGTTTACCGGAGAACGAACCAAACTATGAGGATGGCTAGCACAACTTAAGGTCTACTTCACAGCTGTGGGATGGACGGAAGGCCACCATACCGATAGGATACTATACGCCGTAAGTCTCTTGAGAGGAGATGCAGGAGCATGGATAACACCATATGCTGAAGGACGACTCTCTTACGAATGGGAAATGTGGAAGGCATTTGCAGACAAAGTTAGGAATCAATTCGGAGCTATAGATGCCATGGGAGAAGCAAGGCTCAAAATACAAAGACTACGGCAAGGAAATAGAACCATGACAGAATATTGGAACGAATTCTGACTCGCAGCTACAGAAGCGGAACTGGACGACCATACCGCAGGAGAATGCCTACTCACAGGCATGAATACAACACTCCAAGAGGCATGGGGGACGAATAGCGACGATTTTGTCGACACAGAAACACTGGCCAAATGGGCAATCAAGAAGGAAACCAAACTAGCAATAGTCAAACACATACAAAAAAAGGGCACAACGGAGAAAGCCGCTACTACTCCACAAAACCTGAACGGAACATTCAGACCAAGCATCAACACCGCCTCAGAAGGGGATCCAATGGACTTAGATGCGACAAGACGAAAGCTAAGGTTACACCCAGAAGAATTCAAAAGAAGAATAAAGGAAAATTTATGCCTCAAATGCGCAGGGGCAGGACATCAAGTACGAAATTGCGACAGACCAAGAGACGGAAGGAATTACACCATAACACCTAGACAGGGACAAACCCAAAGAAGGGTGGGACCCTGGGCAGCAAAGCCAAGGATCAGAGAAATCGAGGTCAAGGAAGACTCCGAACAGTCGGGAAACGACAACAGTCCCCAGTAAACGATGGTACTAGGGACAGACCAGAACGAAAACCCATCATCATGGAAAATTACTACGCGGCGCTCAACTACACAGAATTACTGGAACGGGAAAACGATTATATCATGATCAAAATACAACTACACGGAAAACAAGAGTCAGTTACGATAAACGCGATGATCAATTCAGGGGCCACTGAAGACTTCATCGACGAAGGCATATGTACGAAACATGGAATTACCAAAACAAAGGCCAAGAAAAGAAGGGAGATTTACCTTGCAGATGGAAAACCAAGCGCTATGGGTCCAGTTACCCATTTGGCGAAAGTACCTATGGACATTAACAGCCATAGGGAATTGGTGACCTTTCAAGTGGCGAACCTCCAAAACCATGAAGTCATTCTAGGAATGACATGGCTACGAATGCACAATCCCACAATCAACTGGGATCAGAAGAAAATTACATTCAACAGCGAACGATGTACGACATGGTGTCTCAGTAGTTCGCCAGTAGCATATACAGTACCAGAGGACGAAGCGTGGGAAGAAAACCTCCTCACCAAGTACTCAGAAGTACAGATAGAAAGGGACAAACCAGTTCAGGTTCAGAGATTATCTCCTCAGGCTAGAATGCCTACGAAAGGATCAAAAGAGGCAGCAGGACATGACCTGTATGCCAACGAGCAAGTCTGCATACTTGCAGGAGAACAGAAAACGGTCGGAACTGGAATAGCCATCGGGCTACCTCAAAATACCTACCGACGCATCGCTCCGCGAAGTGGATTAGCAGTCAAACACAGACTCACCACCAACGTGGGGGTAATAGACGCAGACTATACCGGGGAGATAAAGGTGGTCTTGGTCAACCAAGGTACTGACCAGTTCCAGGTGGAACAAGGCGATCGGATTGCACAGTTGATTATCGAAAAAGTCAATACGGAAGAACTACAGGAAGTTCATGAACTGAAAAAAACGGACTGAGGAATCAAAGGATTCGGAAGTACAGACGGTTCAGAAAAAGACAAAAGACCGATCAACATCAGCGAAATATCAGCAAGGGCATTCGGAAGTTTTTACCGAAGAGGAGAGACAACGGGCATCCTAAGATGGGACTCAGTCCAAGACGAGATCTATTTGGAAAAGATCAATATCAGTACCGAACTGGTAATCAAGGAAAGACAAAGAAAGAAGGAGGAAGAAAGACATAACCTCCAAGAAACGATACCAAAAGAGTATCACAAATACCTCGATGTGTTCGAAAAGGAGAAAAAACAAGATTACCACCACATGGAAAAGGAATTGACTTAGGCATCGACTTGGAACCAGGAGAGGAAGTACCCGACAAAAAGATATATCCACTCAGCTACGACGAGATCCAAGAACTGCACAAATATATCAAACAAAACGAGGCGAGAGGATGGATAAGGGAAGTAAAGGCTGAAAGAGCATCACCAATCATGTTCGTCAAGAAAAAGGATGGAAGCCTACGATTATGTGTGAACTATCGAGGGCTCAACGAAGTCACAAAGAAAGACCGATATCCATTACCATTGATAGGCGAAGCACAGGATCGGTTGAGCACCGCCAAATACTTCACAAAACTGGACATCAAGGACGCCTGCCACAACATCAGAATACGAGAAGGAGATGAACACAAGAGAACTTTCAGCAGCAAGTTGGGAACTTACGAATACCTGGTGGTACCATTCGGATTATGCAACGCGCCGGCTGCATTCCAAAAATGGATCAACAGAGTACTACTACGATACATCGATATGTGTTGTATAGTATATTTGGATGACATCCTCATATACTCGAATAATCTAAAGCAACACCAAAAAGACGTCAAAAACATACTGGAAGCTCTCAGACCATCAGGAATGAAGGTCAAACCTTCGAAATGTGAGTTCCACGAAGAGGAAACGGAATACCTAGGATTTGTGGTTAGCCAGGAAGGAGTCAAAGTCGACACGGTCAAGATTCAGGCAATATGGGAATGGCAACCACCAAAGACAAAAACCGAAATTCAACGCTTCCTAGGATTTTGCAACTTTTACTGAAGGTTCATACAAGGGTTTAGCAGAATAGCAAAACCACTATATGAACGAACGCACAAAAAATACGATGGTAAATGGAAATGGGAAGCCGAAGAACAACAATCTTTCGATGAACTCCGAAAGGCACTCACCACAACCCCAGTACTAGTACATTTTGATCCAAGACGACCTATCAAAATCGAAACAGACCCGTCAAAGTACGTATGCTCGGGCATAATATCACAACAATGCGAAGACGGGAAATGGAGACCAGTGGCCTATCGATCCAAAGGAATGAGAGATGCTCAGCTCAACTACGACGTACACGACAAAGAATTGTTAGCTGTGGTACAAGCATTCGAAGAATGGAGGAGATATACTCAAGGCAGCCGATATCGCATTCAGGTCTTCACCGACCACAAAAATCTCACAACATTCATGACCACTAAAGCCCTGACGGACAGGCAAAGACGATGGGTACGAAAGTTGAGCCAATATAACTTCAGAATCATATATCGGCCAGGAAGAGAAGGGGCAAAGCCAGACGCCCTCACAAGAAGAACGGGGGACATACAAACTCTAAGGGAAAAATACTTGTCGAAACAAGAAGGAATATTATTACCCAAAGAACAATTCTGGGAGGAAGCAACAATCAAAGAAATAGAACTATCGGAGTTCCACGATAGAGATGAAGGAACAATACGAGAAGCATCAAAAATGGACGAAGGAATCCAAACAATCAAACGAGCTTTAGAAACAGGAGAAAAAGAACTGAAAGAAATAGCGCTGGGACTATGCCAGTGGAAAGATGGATACCTATGGTACCAAGGAAAGATATGGGTTCCTGAGTACGAAGGAATAAGAACGACTCTTATCTCCAAGTATCACGGTCAACCATAACCGGGACATGGAGGGACGACGAAAACTACCGAACTTATCGGAAGGCGATATTATTGGCCAAAGATAAGAGAAACTATCAAAAGATACGTCAAGAATTGCGACACATGTCAAAGGACCAAAGTCGTACGACATGCACCGTAAGGCCTCCTCCAGTCAAATGAAGCACCAGACAGACCTTGGAAATCGATCGCAATAGATTTTATCACAGACCTTCCAAAATCAGAAGGATATGATACGATACTAGTCATCATTGATCACCTGACCAAAATGAGTCATTTTATTCCATGCAGAAATGATCTAGACGCAGGCAGTTTGCAAACCTCTTTATGAAAGAGATAGTCAGGTTACACGGGATACCACGAGATATCATCACGGACAGAGGAACGCCATTCACATGAGACCGATGGAAAAAGACGACGGAAAAACTCGGAATCAAATGAAGATTAACCAGAGCATTCCACCCCCAGACGGATGGGCAAACAGAAAGGGCAAACGCGATTTTGGAACAATATTTACGGGCATACATTAACTACCAACAGACGATT